>JAURVB010005027.1:0-13750 GCA_033002965.1 Piper betle
ATCTTTCTTTTTCTTGTTTTTTCTTCTGCTTGTATTGCCTTCTTAGAATGAGGCAAATGAAGCCCAATTTATAGAGAAGCTTTGAGACCCTTCAATCTCCATGGAACAACTAACAGCCACCTCTGTTAATATTTCGAAATTTCTTTAGTATTCCAGGTGTGACATTGGGTTACATATCACTAA
Organism: Piper betle; assembly: GCA_033002965.1. NCBI lineage: Eukaryota > Viridiplantae > Streptophyta > Magnoliopsida > Piperales > Piperaceae > Piper > Piper betle. Next base: position 184 of record JAURVB010005027.1, read on the forward strand.
TATAATTACACATATTAACAAGAGGGAGGGGACAACATAGCCGAGGGAGGGGACGACAGAGCCGAGGTAGAAGAAGAAGGGGAAGAAAGGGATGACGAGGTACGATCAGGCAATTAGAAGATTGGCCATTACTAAATTATCAATCTAAACTTGCGTGAGTTTCCTGTTTTGACAAATCTATGCAAATTTGATGGGAAAGAAGATACAAGCTGATCAAAATGTTTGCATGTTGGAAATGATAAGCCTAATTACAATAGAATGCTGTTGTAACTCTGTTTGCGCGACATTTCACCGAACAGCTAAGATACTCCCAACACCAACGTGCTCATGTGACACACAATACATTGTTTTGACTATCATTTAACACAAATTGCCAAGAGCAAGACCCATCAACATCTTGGAGACATTTGGATCATCATTGAGGAGTTCATTATTGATGTCACCTACGGGGGACAAAGAGGTTTGATCCAGATTGTGCAGGCAGAAGCTAAATTGGTCCACGAGAGGGGTATTCTTGAAATACCTTTCGATGGCCATGGACTCCAGATTGTAGCACAAGGTCGTGTCACATTGATCAGCATGAAATGCAACAAAGAGAACTGATCTTGTGTAAGGATGTAATGTAATATTAATATTACTCCAATCCTTGACCTTGCGTTTCTCCCTGAAATCTACTCATCATCTGCACCCTTTTTCAGATCATCAATTAAAATGGTGTGGAGCAATTCCTACCCACCAACGTTTAGCGCCCAAATCTTAATATGCAGCTCATTCCATCCCAAGAAATGAAGTTCCTTCATGCATAAAGATATTATTTTTCCCTTTGCTGAATTTCTCTGGCAAAGTTTGCAGGTGAATCTGGCACACTTCCATAGCTGAGAGACAATCAAATATATCATTGCCTGACTTCCTCAAACGCAAACGATAAGAGCACTTGTTTGTGCGGACTGTGGGAGGGAAACACTCTGCCAAACTTGCCACTGTCTCATATAATCTCAAATCCTTCCATTCTTTTATTTCTAAATTTATGATCATCACTTCTGTGATGCAAGCATTCGTGTGACTTCTCAAAAAGACGTATACTTTAAAATGGAAGGATAACCTTCCATCAAACGAAATAATTGGGCCACACTTTTCACTCTGCAGTTGATCCATCGTGTATTTACAAGGTGGAAGCTTCGCTGATTTGTGGTAGAGTGCATTTGCAAGGCTAAATACGATGGCTCCCAGAAATTTGTAAGACTGATGGATTGGCCAAGGATGTATCCATTGCATACATCAACAATTGAGTATCCAGTCCGAGTCCCAGATGATGAGTGTTTCACTGTCAGTAGGGTTGCTAATTCAGCGAACTAGCTCGTGAGCATTTAGCATTCGACTTGGTTTGACTCCGACTCGAAACTCGATATTCAAATGCCTGAGCTCGAACTCGAATCTTACGAGCTGAGCTTGAGCAAGGTCGTGTTCGACTCGACTTAACTTGGTTATAACTCGAACTTGACTCGTAGCTCGACTCAAACTCGACTCGATAGAACAATATAATAATATTTTACATTATATCTTATATATATATATATATATATATATATATACAATATAATAACAAAGAAATGAGATAGTTGAGATGGTAAGTATGTATGTTCAAAACTCGAGCATGTATGTTCAAAACTCATTCGATTTCGAGTTGAGTTCGAATGAGTTTCGAATTGATTCGAGCCGAGTTCAAATACAAATTGAAGCTTGGCTCCTCGCTCGATTAACACCTCTAACTGTCAGCATCTTGTTTTTTCCATGGTTTGGTTCTTCTTCTAATGAGTGGGTAATTAATCCATTTGATCGGTCAATTTCAATCAAGCCAAAGCATTTTTTGATCGACAAAAGGTTCCATAATCTTCGATCTATATTTGGGTGATTCGGTTGCAAGTAAGCTCATCACTGGGAAGGGTAACCTCCAAAAACTTCATTAGCCACATCGATCTGGTAGCTCCAAAACCATTTGAAAATATCCTATCATCGTTGTTGGGCTCATGTTTTCTCCTTCATTTCAAATTAGAAACATGCTTATAAACCAAATTGTACATACTTAGACTAACAGGGACAACACAACAAATACGTTGTTGGTGCGTTTTTTACGTATAAGTTTCAAGCAGACGAAGCATCCAAATTAGAAACGTTGCTCAGAGTCATTTGCCCTAGTACAAATCACTCTCCAGTAGAAGAAATCACAGATTCTCAAGCCTTGGGAAAAAATCTAAAAATTCAAAGCCCAAAATATGATTTTCAGAGCATCTTTAGACACTTTATGGATAGAAAATACAAGAATGGTAATTTCAAAGGACACAAATGCTGTTGCTCTCAATTCAACTGCACAGAACTTGAATCTTGATTATTGAAAATAAAAACAATAACAAAAAATCAAAGAAATCGCAACTCAGAGTCACAAATTAATTAACATTTTAAACCTTAGAAGAAGAACGTTATAGATCCTGTCCTAGAATCAGGTACATAATAGATCTTAGCAATCTAATAATGAGGAACACACCATATTGAATAGCACCATATCATTACATGCACTTTTAGTTAAAAATTGCAGTGAAACCAGAAACAAAGTACCCCAATTAATTTTGTTTTACTATCAATCAATCATCCTAACTACTTCCATATCCAAGCATGCGAACCAAGAAAAGAAAAGAAGAAGAAAGAAATCTTCAAGATATAAAAAAGAGAAAGAAGAAACACTGTTTAGAAGACAAATACACGATTTCCCATCCAAACCCAGAAAACACCAGGTGCTCTCTTAGCGTTTGACAAATACACGATTTCTCCTGCATTTCAAATTACAAACATGCTCTCTTAGTGTCTGCAGCACAATCTTTAGGTGCTACTCATGTTCTTCCTTGGATGAAGAGTATTCCAATATGTCGTCTACAAAGACAATTTCAAACTAGTCCAAATATAGACTAAACACTCTTTTCATCAAGTCCATAAATACTATGGAGCATTGGTTAATCCAAAATGGATGACCAAAAACTCGTAGCGACCATATCTGGTCCTGAATGTGGTCTTCGGGATGTCTTCTGCTCTAATATTCAACTAGTAGTATCTTGACCTCAAATTGATCTTCGAGAAGATGATTGCAAAGCTCAACTAGTCGAATAGATCATCAATGAGAGGAAGAGGGTATCTATTTTTAATAGTTGCATTGTTTAGCATCTTGTAATCAATGCATAAATGCATGTTTCCATCATTCTTCCTCACAAATAGTATTTAAAACAACGATTTTTAAAAAACACACATGTTAAAAATTCGACAAACAACAATTTTTGAGTCTACCCTGTCAACAACAAATAGTATTTATATGTAAGGATAAAAACCTAAAACATTGCCAACACATTTTATTTTTCACACAACATTCACATCATAATAGATTTTTTATTCTTTTTCTTTCAAGTCTTGACCACATTTGCTCAACCTGTTCAGTTCTATTTATAATAATAATTGCACGCAAACCATTTTATGATTTTCACATAACAATTTCTGCAATCAGACATTATATCATTTATCCACAAAAAATTCATAGCAGTTCATCACATCACATTTTCATTCCATTTTGACAGGTACATGTGTGCCTGTTGCATTGTTGCTCCTCCACAGTCCCGATAATGCTCAATCATTTAAGTCGTCACCTACATATATAATACAGGAAAAGCCAGTAACGAGTGTTTAGAAATAACTAAATAATCAAACTGACACATGAGAGATGACTCTCTCATGTTAAATAAAATCAATCATGCATTCTTCTCCATTAGAATCACTCATAAGGGCACTAATCAGAAGCCATAAGCCTTAGCTTGAACAACGTCCCGTTCTAACTTGTCTTATGCCTTGGCATTTTCATACTATCTGATGCTCGAAAAATCCATTATAGTAAAGACCTCTACCTCCTCTGTATAAGTCCTAGCCCTGACCACTTAGGCCGAGTACTCTCAGGTAGGCGCCATTAGTACACTTTGAATCCACACATCTAGACGTATGCATCATTACATAACTCCACACTTCTCTGGGTTTGAGGAATTGAGAATGTGGAGTTGTCAGGATCCCTTAAGAATGTAATGGCCGGCTCACCAATCTAGAGTCTGCTTTAACTGGCACATACACCCGCTCATGGTACACATGAGTCGACTTTCCCCTTATCTCTCATCTCACTAAAAAATCAGAAAGTAATATATAGATAGGTTTGGGTAGGGATTATACCAAGTTAGACAATCATATCGAAAATTCCCTAACTAAGGCCTTATCAATATTGTAGCTTATACTAATTAGTCCAATTCACATCATGATTTTCTAAATTACATTGCAGTTAATTAGCAACTCATACTTAATTTACCCAATTAGATCATTAGCATTCATTCAATATAATTCAAATCATGTCAATTTGATTTTGTTCACAATCAAGGTATTTAATTATAACGTCCTATTTCGGTTCACCTGTGAACTAACCCGAAAATGTTACTTGCGACCGAACTGTTCGCTAATCTACTTGGTTTGGTTAAGCCAACCTGGATCTACCCTTCGCGACTCAAAATGGTGATACAACATGCAAAGCATGAATGGGATGCATGGATTCTAACGTTGTCCTACATGCATGTTATGATATGCAATCAAGTATAAAACAAACCAAACAAACGAAAAACTTTAATAGAAATAGTTATTTTTAAAGCAAAACAGATAGAGTTTCTCACCTAAAAGTGCAATAGGGACCAACTTATCAACAGCAGGTAGTATATATTTACAACAATAAAAATCAAATACACAATCCAACCACAACATTTTCTTCACATTCCAGTTGTCATTACTTTCCTCATCTGAGCCGAGTCTATACTCCATGGCTGGTTCCCCTTTTATTTCCATTCACAATTTCATTCACAGGCAAAATATTTATATCACTTCACAGAATGGCAATTCAAATTCATCATTCACATAGTTCAACACACATCATCATCACCATTTGCACTCAGCAGATACATATTTGCACTCAGTCTGCTCCTCCGCAATCTTGACAACACTCATTCATTGCAGTTCTCACCTATATATATAATAAAAAGACATTAGTAACAAGTGATATTGGTCTAGAAATAACTAATAACAAATTAACACAGTAGAGTTGACCCTTCTGTTGATTGAAAACATCATTACTCTTCCTCATAGAACTCTCATAATGATAATAACTAGGAGCCATTGACCTCGCGCGAGATCTTCCCATTTCTATCTCCTCCTCATTCATTGGCCACTTTAAACTATCCCTGTGCGAAAAAATTATTCTTTTCTCTTTTAGTCCTCTACATCCTCCACATCACTCCTGGCCCTGAGTACAAAGGCGGCTTACTCTCAGGCATACGCCTTTAGTACCCTTTGAACCACAAGTTTAGACATGAGCTGCATAGCAGTACCTGTAAACCTCCACACTTCTCCAGATTTTAGGAACTCAAAGGTGGAGTTATCAAGATCCCTCGAGAATGGAATGAACGCTCACCAATTCTAGAGCCCGCTTTGACAAACACACGCCCATCTCAAGACACAGTTGATGGTTTTCCCTCATTTCACATCTCACTAAAAATGCAAAAAACTACATGTACATAATCCAGGGTAGGGATTTCAATATAATAGGCCTGAAGGCATCATGAGTTGGACCTGAGTTTCAAAAATAAACTCGAGGGATCTCATTCTCGAGGGTTATTAATCCAAAAATCTCATACGACTAGATGGCGCATGTGGAGTGGGATACAATACATCTACCACTCGACACATCCGCTTACTTGTTAAAACAAAACATGACAGAATACAAAAATCAAATCAGAAGCGAGTCTTAAAAGGACCTGGTTGAAGCTCCAATCATGTCCACGCGCCTAGGTGGCGAGCTCCTACTCTAGACCTACACATCAAACTAAAAGCTAACTCATGCCTATAATGCATTCACACGTCCTATAGCACACACAAACCAATGCACAACTCACACCACATCATACATCAATCACACATAAGTTTTCCTACACTACTTCCATTAGATTACTATACTTATTTAGTTTACCTAATTAGTTCCTTAGCATCCATTTTAATATAGTTCAATCAAGAAAAATCATATTTTTATAACAATAAACTAGTTAACACAACAATTCATCAATCCTAGCATGTTGTGCTAATAATTATCACCTTTAAGAAATTAAATCGAGGCTAATTATACTTCACGTCGTCGCAAATCGGCGATGGCTAGGGTTTCATCGTGCGGCTCGAGACTCGAATTCGGCACCCGACGGCATCCAAAGTCCGATCGGGTTCGACTAGATGAATTTGGTGAAAGATATAGCGAATTTTAGCGAATCTAATTTTCTTGTAGTTTTTCGACAGATTTCGGCAGTTTTTCAATTATTTTTTGCGATTTTCTGGCGACTTTTCTGGCAAGAAAATTAGGGCTAAGGTTGTCACTAGCTCGGTGAGCTTGACCCAATGGTGGTGGCGGTGAGGACGACAACAACGGTGATGACCGCCGGCAACGGCGACATGTTGGCCAGGGGTTTGTCGGTGGTCAAATTGGCCCACGGCCGGCCTCAGTGGCGGCTCTTGGTATGGGGGAAATGTCGTCTAGGTCGTGGGAGGGACATCGGCGTCACGATGGTGGCGAAGAGGCATGGTCAGCTGGGGAATGGCGTTGGGACGGGCGACATTAGGGTGTGGCTCTCGTGCATCGTGGAGACTGGGCAGTGGCCGGGATGGCTAGGGGTGGCACGGCACTCCAGTGGGGCTCGTCGGTGTCGATCTACAGGAGTGCAGCTGCTGGAGGTGGCGCTGGTGATGTAAATCAGCTGTCGATGGGTGGCAATCGAGGTTTGGGGAAGAAAATGTCAAGGTGAGTCTTGTGGTTAGTCTCGTAAATAAAACTGAACTTGACTCTGACTCGAGTTAAAAATAACAACTAACTCGTAAAAAATCTGGAAAATAGGGAAAACTTTCATAAAATATAATACACACCATAACATCACAATGACATGTTTTATAACTAATAACCCGCCCAAACTGTCCTATAATGCGTCCTAATCCGATATTCGGCTTAAAAATAATTTTATGATCAAATACATAAAAAAATATTGCATACTGTCATATACTCTAATAACTCATTTCTCATCATCTTTCTGACGTTATCATTATATACTCAGGTACACTTAACTCTCATCGCTTATAACTCATAGCTGGCCTCAACTCACCACGCGGTTCATGAAACTGACTCGACTCAAATCAACAGTTGAATTGATTGGTTCGCTAATATAAAAGTCTAACTCGAGTCATGGATTTTACAACCTTCCATCCTTAGAAAAATTTCGTCCTTGAAATTTTAACCAAGGATGTTTCAAACTCATCCATAATCTGAAAAAAAAATTCTCTCGTAAGATACCTAGTTGTGAAGCTGGTTGTTTGAATATCTCCGGGATCTCTTCCTCATCTCATCTTCATGTTCCAATGTAGATTTTTCAACTCCTCATTGAGTCCATTGCACTTGTACTAGGGAAATTGTTTACCTCAAAGGATCTTCACTTTGCAATCCACAATCCAAACTGCATCTTCTAGATACATCAGGTCTTGTTGTAGTTCTATCTCTCTGAACTGACAATATGAGAGTTGTCTTGATGATACTCCTTCAGCATTGACACATGGAAGACATCGTGCACAACTGATAAATGAGGCAGCAATGCTAGCCTATAAACCACTGGTCCAATATATTGTCCACTGAGTTTCCCTCACGTCTAGGATCTCATGTTTCCCTTAGTCGGAGAGACCTTCAGGAGGACATAATCTCTTAACATGAAATGAACCTTACATTTGCGCTGATTAGCATAACTTTTTTGTTTGTCCCGAGCTGACCTCATTCCCTTCCTGATTTGTATTACCACTTCCTGTACCTACTGGATCATCTCTAGCCCAACTATTACTGGCTCGCTACCCTATACTTAACACACTGGGGATCAAAATGGTCTGCCATATAGTGTGTCGAATGGTGCCATTCCAATTGTGGCTTGATAACTATTGTAGTAGGAGAACTTCACTAGACGTAGGTGCTCTTCCCAACTTCCTCTGAAATCTAGAATGCATGCTTGAAGAAAATCCTGTAGGATCTATATGGTTCTTTCAGTCTACCCATTTGTGTGAGGGTGAATGGCTATGCTTGAATCTCAATTCAATGCCCATAGCTGCCTGAAAAGCTTTCCAAAATCGAGACATGAACCTCGGATCCCTATCTAATATGATCTCTTGTGGCACTCCATGTATCCTGAGTATCTGGTCTCTATATAGAGTGGCCAAAGTGGGCAGTGGGTAATCCATCCCAATTGCTATGAAGTGTGCGCTCTTTGTGAATCTATCTATTTTGACCCATATTGCATCCTTCTATAGGCAGTACCTAGGAAAACTGACTACAAAGTCATACACTATGCTCTCCCACTTCCACTTTGGGGTTTCTAATGGGTGTAGCGTTCCACTTGGGTGTACGTCTCCTTGGCTTTCACTTGTGGGCACACCAAACATCTGGCAACTATGTCGTATACCACTCTCTTCATTCTTGGCCACCAATATGTTTGTTGGACATCATGGTACATCTTCACTCCACCTGGATGCATGAGCATCTCGGCCTGTGAGCTTCGTGAAGAATCGTACTTTGAAGTCTAGGACACTCTGGAACATTTGGCACACAAAGTTAACCTCTCAGTCTGACTAACCCATCTGCATCTCTGGTCAATTCATGATGTGTTCCCTGTTCCAACTATTGCTTCAACTGTGGGTCTACTTCCTATGCAATCCTGATCTACTCAAGTACACTCGACTAAATGGTTAGTTGCGCCATCATTCCAACCAACTATCTCTGGCCTATGGTATACTGAGTCACTGACACTACTGCCAATCCTACAAAGTACGAGACTCCTGGCTTCCTGCTCAACACATTCGATTTGCCCTTGTGGTACGCTATGTCAATCTCGTAATCTGCCAACATCTCTAACAATCTTATTCGTCTACTATTCAAATCCTTCTATGTGAAGATATATTTCAAACTTAGTGATCAGTCAAAACTCTGAAAGATGTTCCATATAAGTCGTGCCTCCATATTCTGAGAGTGAATATGACTGCTACAAGCTCCAGGTCATGTGAAGATAGTAATGCTCATGCACCTTGAGCTGGCGAGATTTATAAGCTATAACCTTATCCTTCTGCATCAAAACATGACCTAGCCCAATTCCCGAAGCATCTGTGTAAACTACAAAATCATTGTGTCCTTTTGGCAATGTGAGGATAGGCACCGAAGTCAATCTCTCTTTCAAAGTCCTAAAACTCTACTCAAATTCGTTTGTCCATCTGCACTGTTCCACCTTCCTAGTTAGTCGTGTAAGAGTGGCAGCTATGGAAGAGAAATCCCAAATAAACCATCTATAGTATTCAGTTAGGCCTACAAAACTCCAAACCTCAGTAGGTGTCTTAGGCTATTCCCATTGCACTATGTTAAGTGTTTAAAATATACAATATTTACCCATATTTTTAATGTATACTTCTTGGATATAAACATTATTAATTAGGTGATATTTCTCATTATATTCTAGTTAATTAATATTTTATGAGATATGCTTAATTTTGGAGTTTTAATGTAGAAAAAGATAAAACAAATTAAGCTTAGGATTTGTTGGTCAGAACATTGGACCCCAACCATTGATGGCTACAATATTTTGTGTTGACAAAGCTCGATGAGGATGACTATACATAGCTTTGGCGCCGTTGTTGGGGAGTTGAAAACTTCATCACACATCATAATCAATTAGACCATATTGAGTTGTGGAATCCCTCCTCGAATTCTTGTATCTTCTAGGTATTTCATCTTCTATATAAAGGGGTGATCATTTGTTGTTTGAGATATCTCAACTCATGGCTTTGGAGTTTAGTAAAAGAAATAGTTTTAGTGTTTGTAATTCTTTTTCTTTTATAATGAAAATTAGTTTCTTCTTTATATTGCTTTCTATTTTTATTATGGAGTTTCTTTTATTTTGTTCTAGAGAAGAATGGAACTTAACATGGTTTAATTAAATTCATTTCAACCTCTAACTCTTTTATTCAATCAGATTTTTTGAATTATCATGTTCTTAATGGTAAGAGTACATTGATCGCCTATTTCTTAGATCATGAGGTTTAATTAGATTTCAAGAGAAATTAATTAGATTAGTCATTGATAATTTATCATACGATGAGTCTTTTGACTTGTTTATCGTTGTGGCTGGAGATTCATAACACCGAATGTGATTGTAAGACAAATCTTAATGCATTATTTTTTTGATTAATCAATTACCATCGGGAGGTAGAAATTGAGATAAAATAATAAAAACATGAAGGAGGGGGAGCCACCATGTCATATAATTATCCTAGATCGAACAATCTGAGGGAATAGAAGATAAGAGTAAGATGTGATGAAGATTAAATTCATGTTAAGGGAAATTTGACTCTAGAACGAGTTTTATCATTTGAACTTCTCCTTTAATTTAAGTTCTTATTTAGATTTATTTAAGTCGATTGTGTTTGTTTTGTTTTTCATTTCATTGTTTTAATTAATATAAGGAAATTCATCTCTTTGCGGGATGATACTCGAATTTATCATTATATTATTTATTTCAACGGAGTATTCTTGCACGTCATTGAAATTATTCGAACACACTACTACCTCTATCTTGGCTGAATCTATAGAGATGTGTCATGTTGAGATGATATGGCTGAGAAAATTCACTTTTGACAACCAAAAATTGCACTTCGAAAACTTCCCGTACAATCAAATTTCTCTCAGCGTCTACAACACAATCCTCAGATGTTGCTCATGCTTTTTCCTGAGGAAGAGAATACTAGTATGTCATCTACAAAGATGATAAAAAACTGGTCTAAATATGGATTGAAAACTCTCTTCATCAAGTCCATAAATACTGCTGGAGCATTGGTCAATCCAAAAGGCATGACCAAAAACTCGTAGTATCCATATTTGGTTCTGAATGCAATCTTTGAGAAACTGGTAGTATCTTGACTTCAAATCAATCTTCGAGAAGATGACTACTGAGCTCAACTAATCAAATAGATCATTAATGTGAGGAAGAGGGTATTTGTTCTAAATAGTTATGTGGTTTAGCATCCTATAATTGATGCATAAATGCATGCTTCCATCCTTCTTCCTTATGAATAGCACTGGTGCACCACATGGAGAAACACTCAGTCTAATGAATCCTTGATCCAATAGTATTTGTAACTATTCCTTGAGTTCCTTGTGCTCCTTGAGCTCAAGAGGTGCTATTCTGTATGAAGCTCTAAAGATTGGTGTTGTGTCTGGCATCAGCTCAATGACAAGGTTTGCTTCTCTATTTGGCGACAATCCAACAATCTCATCTAGGAATACATCAGTGAATTCTCTAACCATTGGAATCTTCTCAAAGCATGGCTTGTCCCCTGAACCGCTCTGCTCCAAAAACTAACATTGTCATTATCAACTCACTGCCTTTATCTAGCTTCTCACTGCATTCTGATAGGATATCCATCCTTGTTCTTTATCTCTACCTTGACCTTGGAAAAAAAGGGGCGTCTTCCGTGGCGTAAAGTCATTGTCATTCTTCGGCAATCTATCATGGCTCCTTGCTTGAACATCCAATTCATTCTAAATATCACATTAAATTCTTTTAGCTTGGACAACATCAAATTAGCTACAAGTTGTCGTAGTTGAATCTCAACAGGGACATTATACACACACTCACTGGTAGCTATCACACTACCAGTAGGAGTGGACACTAATAGTGAATGTCCTAACTCTTCTATCTTACATCCAATTCTACTTGTGTACGTGCACGAAATTAATGAGTGTGTGTAACCACAATCAAATAAGACTCGTGCAGGTACAAAGACTACTGAAAGTGTACCTGTCACGAATGTCATATCCTCTAGTGCCTTTGCCATTATGGCCACATACATCCTCATTGGTTGTTGCTATGTTGAGGCAAGAGATGCTGCTAGTGGTATAGCCTGATTCTAAGTTAACTGTGCCTGCTGTCTACCCTTCTGCTGTCTAGCTTGCCCTGTAGCTATGTACCCGCTTTGGTTCTGTCCCCTCTCATACTGTGTCGGTGGCTGTTGGTCTTCACCTCTCTGGCCTCGACTTTGGTCCTACTGGCCTCTCTGCCATTGTTGCTGCTGGGGAGTTGGGAGTGCAAGTCTTATTGAGACGCTGGGAGCGTCAACTGCTGGTTCTGGCCGGTTGGACAGGTTGCAGCTTTATGCCTTGGCTGACCACAACTATAGCATACCTAAGTGCCTACTATGCACTCTATGGCTCGATGTCCTCATTAACCACAGCCACAACAAACATTCGTGCCTGCTCTGCATTCACCTCCATGATGACGTTGGCAATTCTGACAGAAAGGTAATCTATAGTCCTAAACTTGGCCATCCATAGCCCTCATGGTAGCTGGTGCGTCTGATCCACATCTCTGTTATGCTCCCTGCTCTGGCTGATATGGCCTTGGATGTTCCTACCTCTAGTTAAAATCCTGGCGAGGTTGAGTAGCTATAACTCACTTTGCCTTGCCTGTAGCTTTCACTACATCACCAAAGGTAGGAAACTTTCTATCCAAATAGGCCATTCTGATCTCATAATGGAGGCCTTCATAAAAACTCTCTATCCTTCTTCCTTCGACGGGAATCAAATCCGGTGCAAATCTCTCCAGAGCTCTAAACCTTGTCTCGTATTGTGCCACTATCATGGGTCCTTGCTTCAATATCTAGAATTCTCACTCCTTCCTCTTCCAGACATCTTGAAGAAAGTACTTTCTATTGAATTCTACTCTGAATCCCTCCCCAATGATGTCTTGAGGTTGATGGTGGGCAAATGTGGAATTCTACACTGCATCCCACCATATTCTAGCTTCACCTTGGAATGCCCATGTAATGATGCGTACTCTGTGCTCCATTGGGAATTCCATACTACTAAACACTCCTGTGGATGATGATAACCACAAGAATGCCTCTTGTGCATCCAACTTCCCAATGAAAGATCGTTCACCATACTTCACAAACCTTTCATATTGCCATAGTTCCTACTTCCTTACATCCACTAATCTATTCAATCCTTCTCTTAGCTCATATTGCAAAAATTGTGGTCTTGTACCTACTGGTACACTGTCACATCTTGTAACTCCACTTCCACCTATAGTTTGCCCACTACCTACTACTACAGGTCCACTGACATTTTGTCCCATTCTTGACAGAAATGGAGCAAAAAAAGGAACAGTTGTTAGAGTAACCCTCTATTGCATCAGTGGAGGAGGAGGTGGCGGTGGAGGGCCCATGTGAACTGCTGGCTCTCCTCTTGCCTCTTCATCAACTGATGCAATAGAGGGTTACTCTAACAACTGTTCCTTTTTTTGCTCCATTTCTGTCAAGAATGGGACAAAATGTCAGTGGACCTGTAGTAGTAGGTAGTGGGCAAACTATAGGTGGAAGTGGAGTTACAAGC
>JAURVB010005028.1:0-14713 GCA_033002965.1 Piper betle
GTCGACTTGACCGATTCAAGTAGAATCGTCCGGTTAGAAATTACTTCTCCAATTAACCGGGTAATTCATATCTAACCAGCTAACGAAATTTTTTTTTAATTTTTTTCCGGGTCTTCACATGTCTCATGCCACTGCACCGCACCCTGTCACCACTTTTGTCGTGGGGGTGCTGCCCCGTGTCAGACTAAGTTAAGTTTTTTACCTCGAGTTGCGCTCAGACGCGTGGTGGTTGAATGTAGCTTGAGGCCAACCAAGATACCTAAATAGGATATATAATTTTAAGGGTTCTTGCCCCGGTTGCACTAGGCGCATGGTGATCGAATGCGGGCTCAGGTCGACTAAGACCTCCCTAATAGGAATATATGACATTTCAAGTAATTATGCGAACCGGAAATTTTGATGAGACACCCATAACTATGACACACAATCGTAATATGCATGAAACATCTCTAAGGCACTTTTTTATGAGCCAAATATGTTCACAAACTATCGAGAGGTTGTTTAATTTAACATTTACAAAATTCTCTTTTATATAGAAGAATATATGTGGAAATCAAAGAAGTCCCTATATTAAACTTTATTAATATGTGAGAAATTAAAAAAATCACAACATTAAATTTTATAGACAGATTGCAATCACTAATAATTATATCATTTGTGTGATAACGAAGAGTCAATAAATTTGACTATTGAGTTAAAACGAATGTGTGTTAAATTTCACTCATGATTCCCAATGCTAAAAATTTATTATAACAAATGTTGGGAATAATCTAAGCCAAATGAACCGAACCAAAATCAATAGTCTAATAATAGAGTCCTCCAACTATCTTGACTCTACCATCCTTATATGCTCATACTTGCGGAGGCAATTCCGTGTTAGTGATAAAATACTAAGTCATATAATTACAGGAAAAAAAATACTCCACCAACATCATAAATTCTGATTTTTTGTGATTATGAGCTAAGCTGAGCTCTTAATGTGATAGGAGGGTGGCAGCCCAACCATCTAAAATCCCATGTATGCATACACGCTACATGGCCCTCGACATGTAGTTATCAATGCTTGCCATTGATTCACCTATCAGCATCAGTAGTGCATAATGACTTGTCTTATGCCACTGTGCCTTGTCTCGTTTTGGCATGGTGGCAGATAGTTAATCCTTTCAAGAATTTTAAGGGTGCTACCTCGTGCTGGATCTGAGTTATTTCTTTGACCCCGGTTGTGCTAAGCGCTATGGTGGTCGAATGTGGGCTTAGGCCAACTAAGACTCAAAATAGGAATATATAATTTTACTAGTGGGTGCTTCCCCGTGTCGGACTGAGCAAAACTCTTTATCTCCGGTTCAGTGCTCGACGCATGGGGATCAAATGTGGGCTCATGCCAACCAAGACTCCCAAATAGGAATATATAATATTTCAAGCAACTATGACACACAACCAAATGTGCTCACAAACTATCCAATGGATTTTCATTTAACATCCTCAAAATTCTCCTTTTTATAGAAAAATATCGTGTGGAAAGCATGAAGTCACTAAATTAAACTTTCTTAATATGTGTGGAATTCAAGAAATCATTACAATAAATTATATAAAAAATAACATTATAGCTCATAATTATATCATTTGTATGACAACGAAAAGTCAATAAATTTGACTATTGAGTGAAATCAAATGAGTGTTAAATTGCACTCAGGATTCCCAATCCCAAAAATTGAATATAACAAATGCTCAGAATAATCTAAGCCCAATGAATCGAACCAAAACCCCACATCAATGCAAAAGAATCTAGAAAAAATAATAGTTAAATAACAGAGTCCTCTAGCTGTCCTGACTCTACGCATCCTTTATATGCTCCATTACCTACAGAGGCAATTCCATGTTATTGATAAAACACTAAGTCCTATATTTAGAAGAAAAAATTAATATATTCCACAACATCATAAATTCAACATTTTGTGATTATGGGCCTATGCTGAGCTCTTCAATTTGCTGGGACGGCGGCCGCCCATCGAACTACAATCCCATGTAGCGTACACAAGCTACGTGGCCCGTAGTCTGCAGTTACCGATGTTTTTATTTATTCACCCTCTCAGTATCACATATGCCAAAATGGAGTCGTCTTACGTCATTGCGCCCTGTCACCACTTTCGGCAAGGAGGCAGGTATTCTTTTACCTCGGTTTCACTCGGCGTTGGTGATCGAATGTGGGCTTAGGGCCGACCAGGGACTCCCAAATATAGATATATAACATTTTAAGTAATTATACGGACATGGAATTGTGATGAGACACCCGCAACTAAGACACACGATCATAATATGGGTGAAACTTCTCTAAAGCATTTCTTTTATGAGCCAAATATTCTCACAAACTATCTTGAGGATGTTTTATTTAACATCAACAAAATTCTCCTTTATATAGAAGAATATTTGTGGAAATAAAAAAGTCACTATATTAAACTTTATTAATATGTGTGGAATTAAATAAATCACTAAATTAAATTTTATAGAAAAGATTGTAATCACTCATAACTATATCATTTGTGTGATAACGAATACTCAATAAATTTGACTATGGAGTGAGAAAGTGGATGAGTGTTAAATTACACTCACAATTCCCAATCCCAAAAATTTAATATAACAAATGCTCGAAATAATCCAAGCCCAATGAACATAACCAAAATCTCACTGCCATGCAAACAATCTAGAAAAAAGAATAGTCTAATAATAGGAGTCCTCCAACTGTCCCGACTCTACCTATCCTTACATTCTCATAAGTGCTATAGGCAATTCTGTGTTAGTGAAAAAACACTAAGTAATATAATTACAAGAAAAAATTAATATATTCCACAACATCATAAATTAGACTTTAAGTAATTATGAGCATATGTTAAGCTCTTAATATGCTGGGAAGGTGGCCACCCATCAAGCTACAATCCCATGTATGCGCACACACGCTACGTGGCCCTTGGCCTATAGTTACCAATGTTTCTTATTGACTCACCCTCTGGGGATCACAAGTACATAATGAGTCGTCTTGCGCCACTATGCCCTGTTACCTCTTTCGGCACAGGGGCAGGTATTTAATATTTTAAGAATTTTAATGGTGCTGTCCCGTGTCAGACTGAGTCAATTCTTTGACCCCAGTTGCGCTCGGTACATGGTTGTCGAATGTGCGCTTATGCTGACTAAGACTCCCAAATAGAAATATATAATTTTAAGGGTGGGTGCTTCACCATGTCAGACTAAGCAAATTCTTTGACCTCGATTGTGCTCGGCGCATGGTGATCGAATGTGGGCTCAGGCCACCAAGACTCCAAAATAGGAATATATAACATTTCAAATAATTATACGGACCTAAAATTGTGATGAGACACCCGCAAGATATGACACAAGATCATAATATGCATGAAACTTCTCTAAAGCATTTTCTTTATGAGCCAAATGTGCTCACAAACAATCTAGAGGATTTTATTTAACGTCAACATAATTATGTTTTATATAAGAAGAATATGTGTGGAAATCAAAAAGTCACCATATTAAAGTTTTTTAATATGTGTGGAATTCAAGAAATCACCACATTAAATTTTATAGAAAAGAACGTAGTCACTCATAATTATATCATTTTTGGGATAAAAAAAGTAAAAAAAAAGACTATTGAGTTAAAGCGGATGAGTGTTAAATTGCACTCACGATTCCCAATCCTGAAAATTTAATATAACAAATGCTCGGAATAATCTAAGCCCCATGAACCAAACCAAAATCTCACTACCATGCAACAATCTAGAAAAAAAAATAGTCTAATAACAGAGTCCTGCCGCTACCCCGACTCTACCCATCCTTATATGCTCATACCTAAGGAGGCAATTCCACGTTAGTGATAAAATACTAAGTCATATAATTACAATAATAAATTAATATATTTGACAACATCATAAATTTGACTTTTAGTGATTATGAGCTAATGATGTGCTCTTAATATGCTGGGAGGTTGGTCGCCCATCCAACTACAATCCTATATATGTGCACACCTACTACGTGGCCTTCGGCATATAGTTATCGATGTTGCCATTGATTCACCCTCTCAATATCACAAGTGCATAATGAGTCATTTTTAGCCATTGAGCCCTGTTACCCATTTCGGAATGGGGGCAGGTATTTAATCTTTCAAGAATTTTAATGGTGCTGCCCCGTGTCGAACTAAGTCAATTCTTTAACCCCGGTTACGCTCGGTGCATGGTGGTCGAATATGGGCTCAGGTTGATCAAGACTCCCAAATAGAAATATATAATTTTAATAGTAGGTGCTTCCTTGTATCGGACAGAGCAAATTCTTTGACCCTTGTTGTGATCAGCGCATGATGATCGAATGTAGACTTAGGCCGACTAAGACTCCCAAATAGGAATGTATAATATTTTAAGTAATTATATGGACCTGGAATTGTGATGAGACACCCGCAACCATGACACACGATCATAATATGCATCAAATTTCTCTAAAACATTCCCTTTATGAGACAAATGTGTTTGCAAACTATCAAGAGGGTGTTTGATTAATATATGTGGAAATCAAGAAGTCATTGTATTAAACTTTATTAATATATGTGGAATTAAAAAAATCACTACATTAAATTTTATAAAAAAGAATGTATTCACTTATAAATATATCATTTGTGTGATAATGAAAAGTCAAAAATTTTGACTATTGAGTTAAAGTGAATTAGTGTTAGATTGCACTCACAATTCCCAATACTGAAAATTGGGGATACACACAGCCACAATTGTTGAAGCACTAGAGGATACAGTAGACGTGATAGGTATGCACACATTTTAATTCAAATTTCTGATTTACTAGATAGCTACAAGAGTAAAGCCTCCTTGATTTAAAATGTCGCAAACAAAAGTTTTACAAGGTAGGATGGTTGTAAAACCCACGACTTGAGTCTAGGTTTCATAGTCTAAACTGATTGGTTCGACCGTTATTTTTAGTAAAGTCAATTTCAGAACAAGCTTACCGAGCCGAGGCTTGTCTTGTATTATGAATCATGAGAGTCATGTGTGCTCAAGTATATAATGGTAACGTTAGTAAGATAATAGCTGAATGAGTTATATCAGAATATATCGAGAATATGCCAGATTTTTCTTTATTTATTTTAATTAGATTATAGAGTTATTTTTAGGCCGAATAATGCATTACGACACATTATAGGCAGTTTGGGTGGGTTATTAGTTATAAAGCCTGTCATTGTAATATTGTGTGTATTATGTTTTGTGGGATTTTTACCTAATTTTTGGATTTTTTAGAATTATTGCGAGTTAATATTATTTTTCTAGAGTTAGAGTTGAGTTAAGTTTTAACTACAACACGACCAATCGTTTTCTCACCGACCATTCATTTTTGTCACCGACCACTCATTTTTCTCCCGACCACTCGTTTTTCTCATCGATCAATCGTTTTCTTCCCCCGACATCTATTTATTCCACACCTCTGACACTGTCACCATCAAGCCGCCACCATCCTCCTCACCCAACTTCCTTCTTCTTTTCTCCCTTCCCTCTTCCCCATGATCCTCACTCGAGCCGGCTACATCCTATGTGGCTATGCCGCATGACTGACAATTAGGTATAGAAATTTATCCTAGTTTATTTGATTGTTTTATGATTTTTATGTGATTGTAAATAGGTTTGATTTTAATTTAAATACATGTTAATGAATGATAATAGTGAATTAGAGGTTAAATTTAAATACATGTAAATAGATGTTGTCTTATATATGGATTGATGAGGATTGTTGCATTCATTCATTATACTAGGCGTTAGTATTTAGTCTTGATGTATAGGCACGGAGTAGAAGCTTGACCCCTAGGCGCGTGGACGTAATTGGACCTTCTGCCAAGTCCGTTTTAGGACTCGTTTCCTATTTTATGCTTTACTCTATTGTGTATTGTTTTATTACTTTCAAGTCGAGTTAGATGGCATTTTATTGGATTCCACTTAACTCAGGTCATTTAATCAATCGATCTTCCGAATTAATAACCCTCGAAGATGAGATCCCTTGAGTATGTTTTCGAAAATAAGATCCACCACAAGTTGCCTTTGGGCCTATTATATATATCCCTTCCTAGACCTATATATACTTTTATTGAGTTTTTAGTGAGACGAGAGATGGAAAATCGAGCTCGTACGTATCATGAGCGAGTGCACGTGCTAGTCAAGACGGACTACATGGATTAGGGAGCGGGCTGTTCCAATCCCGAGGGATACCGACAACTCCTGTTTCGAGTTCCTCACACCGGAGAAACGTGGAGGTTTACAGATACTTGTTTAGTACAGCACATGTTCCAGGACTTGTGGTTTAAATGGTACTAAAGGCTACTATCTGAGAGTACTTGTTCTTCATGCTCAAGGCCAGGAGGATTATGGAAGTAAGGAGAGGGCTTAGGATATACTAGTAGTCCCAAGGGACCAGAAAATGAAATGAGAAAATCAGCACCAGAAGTAAGGACAGGGCTTCCGGGTTCATACCACAGTGGCTCCTCAATAGATACCCCTCAAAGAGTTCACGACAAGTATATGAATGCTTTATTTTATATGAGAGTTTTCTCTCATATCTAGTTTTATATTAGTTATATTTTTGGACCAGTAACACTCGTTAATGACGTGTTTTATAATATGTAGGTGATGATCATGAGTAGGATGAGCCAGCCTGGATAGAGGAGCAGTGACGTCTCTTGCAAACACACTTGTTAGATGATAGCATGTTTAATATTTTGAGGATGATGTAATGAAATGCTATGATTTATGTTGCTTGAAGATGACATGTTAATAAATATATTTTGACATTGAATAAGTACAACAAATAATTCAAGGCCAAGAATTAATGAGAAACGTGAATAGAATGCATAAATTGGTCAGGACCCATTTAGGTAAGATGAAGGTAATATAGAAATGAATTATATGGTTGAATGAATTTATTGTGTGAACGTTTATTATTTACATACATATACACTTTGATTTGACAGGGTGGTCTTTAATTTTACTTTTTAGGGGAAACTCAATCCGTCTAATTTTACTAATTTTTATCTATTTTTATCATAATTATTTGGTATGTAAATTGGCTGACATGTCATCATTGTAGTAGTATGTAAGGTTTATTTTTGTGCATTCATCCACGCATACCAATAGACATCTTCCATCTCGAGATGCTGAGAGTAGATCTGCAGGGTTGGGTTCGGGTTAGCCGACTTAACCGAGACCAGTGAGATTCTGGTTCAGTTCTCGAGAGTGAACTGGATTTGAAGTATTACACATGGTACGTGCAAGTCAGTTTCATGATCTCTCATCTCATTGAAAACTCGCTAAAATGATAAACACTTGTTAACATCATTGGGTGTTAACACATGGTACGGAGGTTGTTGGGTGTTCAAACTTCATTTGTTAACATGATAAACACTTTGCAACGAATTAAGCTATATCCTTCTTTATACCTGACCACCAATATATCCTTTTCATATCTTTTACATTTTGGCAATGCCTGGGGGAATGGTGTAACTTTAACTAATGTGTTTTTTGTAGAACTTCATTTTTAAGCTCTTCATTCCTTGAGACACATAGTCGACCATCAAATCTAATCACGTCATCTTCCCCTTCTTGACAAAGTTAAGAAAAGGAACTAAACCTTACGGCTCTTCATCTATTTGTTGAGCTACTTTAATTTAGTAAACCAAGTCATTGGAGATACTTATATTAGCAAAGAGAGAATTCAACTTGCACATTGGAATCACCTCAGCGCTATCTTAGATCAATCTCCATTGTGTCATCATTATGGTAGAAATTTTTGCTTGTGGATTCCAACTTAGTGCATCAGATACAACATTAGCTTTTCCCCGATGATAGGCTATGCTAAAGTCATAGCCTTTGATGAACTCTAACCATCTTCTTTGGCTAAGGTTCAAATCTTGTTGATTAATGATATATTTGAGACTATTATGATCAGTAGAAACCTCAAATTTTGCCCCATAAAGGTAGTGTTCACTATTTGAGTTTAAAAACTACTGCTCCTAATTCCAAGTCATGAGTAAGCTAGTTCTTTTCATGCACTTCCAGTTCTCTAGAAGCATAAGCTACTGCTTCTTTCATGCACTTCCGTGTCATTCTGCATAAGCACTGCTCCATAACCATGATTTAAAGCATCTGCATATGTGACAAATCCTTCAATTCCTTGAGGCAAAGCAAGAACTGGGATTATTGTCAAACATTCCTTCAATTTCAAGAAACTCTTCTTACAGGCTTGATCCCATGAGAATTCTTATTGTTCTTCATTAGAGAAGTCAGTGCAATTGCTATAGTAGACAAGTCCTTCATGAAGCTCCTATAATAGCTTGCAAGTCCTAAAAAGATTCTTACTTTTGTAACATTCTTTGGCTGATTGAAATCCCTAACTGTGCCACCTTAAATGGGTCTACTGCAATGCCATCCTTGGAGATAATATGACCTGGGAATAAACTTGTTTCATCCAAAAGTCTTGTTTACTAAACTTGACATTCAACTTATTCTTCCTTAGGGTTTCAAAAAGCTTTTTCTAATGTGTTCCTCATCAAGTTCTTCATCTTCAAAGTTGATTAAAATATCATCCATAAAGACAATAGCAATTCATCTAAATAATCATGGAAAACACTATTCATGGCTTTAATAAATGTTGCTTAAGTATTGGTAAAACCAAAAGGCATTACCACACATTTTATCACATCATCCTTGATTCAAAGTTGATGATATCCTGATCTTAAGTCAACTTTGTAAAATACATTAGTGAATTTCAGCTGATCAAATAAGCATCAATCCTTAAAAGTAGATATTTGTTATTGACTATGACTTGATTTAATAGTCGATAAGTCTATACAAAGCCTAAGAGTACCATCCTCTGGGTAAAATAAGTAGGGCTCATTAGGGCATAGGTTACGGGTGGTATACTTGTAGGGTCTGATGAGTTAGTTGAGTCCTTAATGAGTCAATGTTACTCCAATATGGGCTTATGACCCAATAATACTATGGGTTAGTTAGTCAAAGTAACTTAAAAGTAGGTTTATGGTCTAGATCCACTTGTGGTCTATAAACAAGGCTTGTACTATATCTTTTGGAACAATCAAAGAAATATTATTAAAGCATCTTTTGCTGACATAAGGAATAATAACCCCTTCAAGAGCAATTGAGACTAGTGATCTCAATATCCTAATCCACATAGATCAAGACTAGGGCCCCCAATCTGGTGAAACCTAACAAAGGAATCAGGCCTTTCAAGAGCAATAGGGACTGGTGTTCTCAATAACCTAATCCACCTAGATCAAGACTAGAGTCCTCGATTTATCCCAATCCTATTAGGGTCCATTATAAACCTAACAATTGGTATTTGAGCTCATTCTCTTACTTGGGAAGAAGGCTTGCCCACTCACGATGAAATCAAACAATGTGAAGCCAAAGATGATTGAGATTTGGTTGTTAGGGCTCGAGCAAGGACTAGAGTGCATGGTGATGGAAGGGTGGAAACAATTGTCCAATTTATTTCAACTGATCATCTATTTAGGAAATCTAATGAAGGAAAAAAGTTGTGGCAAATGAATCATCACCAATTTTTTATGACACACTGGAGATAAACCATGATCTCGCAGAACAATATGTGGTGGATGAAGTTCAACCATATGACACCGAGGTAGGGTAAGAACAATTGCTGATATTCGATGATGAAGATGAGTACCTAGTCTTGGACATGTTTGTTGTTGACTATCATCCAACCATGTGATTTTCTTGTGTTATAGATGCCACCAATGGAGATAGTAGATGAGCCAGCTGTGGAAGTGTCCACTATGGCATTCAAGGTCACCACCATAGCATCCAAACCAACAGTCATTGGTCACACAAGGGAAACAATTTTGGGAAAGTGGCGGATAGGCTACTACAAGCAGTAATGCTGCTACCTTTCTTCGATTTTGAATCCCATACATGCTGATATAGGCCAAAACAAAGAAAATATACTTTATAAACATTATAGATATACCTCAGGTGTACGTGATGAAAGTGATAGGATGCAAAAAATGCAACTTTGTCCAAAACACAAGATCTAAGCAAATTTTATAGTATTTTGATCTCCATTTGTCTAAGGATGGAATGTTGTACTAAAATTCCACTTTGTTCCCCACAACGTTTTAGAATTCCTTCCATACTCTAGTAATGAATCTTGCATCTCTATTAGATACTATTGATACAGGTGTACCATGTAATCTCACAATATTATCCATGTAGAGATGAACTAATTTGTCTAAACTCATAGTCAAGTTAATCGGAATAAAGTGAGCTGATTTTATAGGTCTATCAACTACCATCCATATTGCACTCATATCCTTTCTTGGTTCTAGGTAGTCCAACTACAAAATCACAAGTAATATCCTTTCATTTCAGCTTGGAATTTCAAGGGGTTGGTCGTTGGTGCTCAAACTTCACTTGTTGACAACAAATCAGCAATGAGTGAGGACATTTGGCCAAGTTTGGAGACTCCTACGCACTATGGAAGGTGATTGAAGCATTCTCTTAAACTATTGCTACGGTTAGCACGCTGTAACATGGGATGGCCATGTTCATGTAGTCAAACATGAGAGGGATGATGGCAATTTGTTCTTGTTTAGGAAGAGATACAATTTTTATCCAAGGTCAGTGCAACTAAAATTAGGACAATTCCCACCATGGCCACCACCCTATATTTTAGTTTGCACTGAATTAAAATAATAAAAAAAAAGAATGCACTTTATATTTATATATATTTTTTGTCATACTTGGACGTCTTCAACTTGAGGATAAAGTTGCTTTAGGGGGGATGGAATGTTAGGTAAACTATGTAGGGTCCACTGGTTTATCCCCACTAAGTCATAAAAGCAAATTCCCACACTATTGACTTGTTCTTAACTTGCATTAGTTAGGATTCATACTAGAAGTTTCTCAACTGGTGTTTGGTTGTCATTGGGAGTACTTACAATCAAATGTGGAACAAATATTGTGGGTTTTAGACCTGAATTATTTTCACTCAACTTATTCTTTTAGATCTTACGAAATTTTGTCCCCAAAATTCATACATTTGGCCCATTACTAGCTCCAACCCATGACCTTCTTTGGCCCGTGGCTGATAACCTAGCCAATGTCCATAATATAACCTATCATCTAATACAGAACTAGAAGGCATCTGATATCATTTGTAACGATCCGATCCAAACTGTAAATTAATGGACTTTGTAACGATCTGGTCCAAACTGTAAATTAATGGGCTAAGTCATCTCTTCAAAAATGGTTAACCAAGTTAAAGATATATAGTCTATTCTCACTTATAAACAATATCTTACCCCAGTAGGTATTAGATGTAGGACGAAGTTGAAGGATCTCACATTATACAAGCATAGAACATTAAACAAAATATGAAACATGATCATGATGCATAAATATATACTATTGCCATGTTTTAATTGAAATTACTAACCTGTTCTTCAATGAAAAAGCATAAAAGTTTGCACTAAACAACTCCTCACATAATCCCCAACAAGTAGAAAATGTGGCACCCACAGAGAGAAGGTAGAGGGTGCCTAGAGAAAGATACAAGCTAGAGAGAGAGGACGAGTTAGGGCTTGTTGTGCAAAAGTACAAAACGTGTCCCCACTGCCTCCTTATATACTTGAGACCTCCTGCTACTACTAGAATTTTGTCTAATTAATTTCCACAAACTAATCTACCATTAAACATTCATACACAAACAACTTAAGAGACAAACCTATCCACATCCAATGACTAAATCTCACCCCATGACCAAAACTCAATATTTGGACAACTAATAATGCCAGACTTTCGTCTAAATCATTAGGAATATGTGCTTAAGCCATACATTAGAACCAAAAACTATTTGAACATACCATTAGGAATATGAAGTCAGTTCACATGTGATCATGTCCATCTTGTCCACCAATCAGTAAAAGGTTGTCCGACAAGTAATTCATAAGGATTTTACTTCACTGTTTGTTCCCTTTCATAATTGTAAGTTAGACAAAATTATTATTTACCAAACTCGATAAAGTTAATACATAATTACAAAATTCAAATTATCTTTCATTAATCTAGACTAATTTATACAACAAATTTTTTTTATATTCAAAAGAATAAATAGCTACTATGGCTATATCCTACTCAAAAGAAGGAAAATAACCTAAGTAATATTGGCAAAAAGGGTAGATATTACAATAAGTTTTCTTGATCTTCAAGTTCAAAAACTATTAAGGGATATCATCTTTGAAGTTTTATTAAATTCCAGAATCTCAGTTAAATGGGCTGATATCAGAGGGATCCCATAAAATGCCACCGACAATGTCCTCTATCTAAAACTAGTTGAAAACCTCACTCATGTAGCCAAGAAAAAATGAAATAAAAGAGACCTATAGAATTGGATGAGTAAAGCTCTTTAGTACTAGGCAAGCTCACTCTGCGTATCCAAACAAAGATATGGAACACAAATTACACTTGGTTCGCATCATCAAGCAAAATAAGGCAAGGCCTCAACACATTCACTTACACTATGAGACTTAATTAATTTAATTATTATGCCTAATGACAAGTTTAAACTCTTTAGTTAACCCTAATTAGGGTTTCAGGTTGCCAATATACTTAGTGAAAATCTCTTATTTTGGGTTTCATCGAATAGAATTATCCAGATGATTTTTGGGACAGGTCAAACGATATCCGATGGTCCTGAAATTCAGAATGATCGGAATTAACACTCTAAGGGTTAAACAAAAAATTACCATGTGTTGGCCCATGGGCCAACAAGCTAAGCTAGCCCCACTAAGGTCAGTCTACGAGGTTGGGAACAATGTTCCTCATTTGCCCACCAATTTTCCAAAGTTTCGTTCACGGGCTTGGGGCTTTAAATAGGCTTGGGTGAAAATGAGATTTAGACAACAATGTAGGCTTGAATCTATTAAATATTTCAGTCCAAACTTGAAGTATTTTGGCCTATGTAGACTTGGGAATGAGAGGCATTGGCTACGAGTTTTATTGAGCTGGCTAGACCTACAATGTTTGGGGAATTTCTACTAGACAATCTACTTATCTATTGGCTCCCAAATTTTAAGATGATGATTCTGGGACAGTACCTAAAATTTGGATGAAATTTCATGTAATTTTAGAGACAAAAAAGAAGGTATTTGTATGCCGGAACTAGGGAACTAGAGTTTCACCCTGTATTTGTATGCACTTTACAAAACCCAATTAACTATCCACTTAAATGAATTTTAACTTAGTGAAAATTTACATCTTTCTAGTAAACATTTGTTTAAGTTGATATTCATTTTACAAATTTTATTAAAGGCTTTTAGTAAGCTCATCAAGGGCACAATCTCAGAGCATGGCAAATCACTGCAACAGCGTAGCAAGCACACAACGTATTTAGGGTTTTTATTCAAACCCATAATGAAATTATGGTAGAATGGCATTTTAGCACAAAATAGATAACATCATAGTCTAAAATTGTGCAAAATATTGCATTCAAATACCACTTAAAAGATGGTGTAAAAATTAGTGAATTTGGTGGTACTAGATATAGTAAAGCCACCACCATTCACCAATGTTGGTCACATACTCCACCAAGCAAAATGACATGAAACATGTTTCATGAAACTTGTAGATCTACCTATTTTAGACATTTCAAAATAAAATCATACATAAACATGAACTACAACATTAGATAATATATATCTACTGAAACAGTGCACACAAGTATGAATATAATGATGAAAATGCATATCTATTTTTATTAATATGCAAAAATGATGAAACTGCCTTTTATCTACATCTAACAAGCATATATACCAGATAAACATAAATGAAAATTACGTAACTTCACTGATTGACAAGCAACATGCAAAACACACGGGGGTAAGGGAGTAAAGGTGAGACCTTTAACTCAATCAGTTTCCATGGTAGGTCTCTTTGGGCTTCCTACCCCAAGACCTATGACCCTTAGGGGTTGGCTGGGCTTGGAGAGGGTTGGGATATGCAGGGAAGGTCTGAGGAGGAATTGGGGAAGCAAGAGGGGAAGGAGGGAGTTAGGGGAGTGGAGTAAGGAGACTTCTATTTATAGCAAAAGTCCATTTATTTTATCGATTTCACTCATTTGTTTATCTGAATCCCGTTCAATGAATTTATTAAGCCTTGTCCTTGAGAATGCTTAGACTTAACATTATAAAAATAACACCAACATGTGCTTTTGTTTCCATTTCGCTCTTCAAATACATTACCTAATATCTATTAGGTTTTGTCATATCATTTTACAAACATCAAATCATGATTTCACTAAACTGTTTTATCACACAACAACATCAAGAGGGCAATAAAGCACCCCAAAAATGAATAAATGGACCTCATCAATAGCTTTCTGAGCTTCAGATAGTCTCAGCTATCAATTCCTAGTATGAGCAATGAAATAAACATCCATGTATCACTACCTGACTTGAGTGCACATGTAAGTATGAATAGTATGCCATTACCGATAATTTATTTTCATTCAACCAGCAAGTTCACAACCATTATAACATGTATTTAACATAATGCAAGTATCATATAAACTTTAAACAAACATACATACATCATACTTGAAGTTTTAACACTATTAAAACATGATTATGAAATTTCTC
>JAURVB010005032.1:0-20159 GCA_033002965.1 Piper betle
TGACAGCTGCTATGATATGCACTCTAAATTGTTTTGTATCCTTGTTGCATAAGGTGAATTAATTAATGTAGGCTTGGCCCATCTATTTGTTAATGAAGATGAAAACTTTTGTATCAAATATTGTTGGTAATTTACACAGTAGAAAGACTGATGAATGTGTATATTACAATCTGACTTCTTGTTTTTAAGTAACTCAAGGCCTGCGGTGTATAATTTGAAGTACACCATTTATTGCATTCATGGTTTCTATAATTTTCTTTTTCCAAAACTAAGATTTATACTGGTTCTTCAATTTTATGGCTGCGTGAAAAATGATATTTGAATGGTTTTGTTTCAGGATTTCTACATGTCGCATGAAATGGTCGAACTCACAATTCTCTCAACCTCTAGACCTTTTTCATCCATGGTCTTCAAGTAAAGTCTTTGAATTTTTAGAACAACTTAGTCTTAAGAAGTGTAGGACTGATAATATATGTTTCAAAGCAATTAATTAAAATGTACGCATCAATTCTTGTGGCTGAAAGTACAGACATTGAGAATTTGCATTTGAGTGCAACTTGTAGAAAGTGTAGAATTTTGGGTGCTCTCCATTTGGTGGCTCCCAAATATTTGTCTACTAGTTGTATTCTTCACCCGAGAATTTTGTCAAGTTCTGCACGTAGATGCTCATTCACAAAACGCACCATATAATACAATGCAATTAAGGTATTAAGTATCATGGGGTCATAATGGAAACAAAAATTGTCATGCATCAACCAAATCATATCTATAACAAATGCAATTCTTACACAGCTGATAACGATTCTTAACACATAGCTGAAGCCTGGAAGAAAATAGGGATAAAATGCATCAGAATTTTCATTTAATTACATGCTCGAGCGTAATTACCATTGTATACCAGGATGAAATATAGCATGTAAAACTAAGAAATGTTTTGACCCATAGGTCCCAATCCTGCTCCGCAATCACCAAGAAATTACAACAAGACCAGAGATAAGGGGGAAAAAAGAGGTCTAGAGAGAAGAAGAAGAAAAAAAGAGACTAATTTCTAGGAATCATAGTACGGGCAAAATGAAAAATTGCTGCCTTTGTAGCTGTTGAGTACCAGACAAAAAAAGAAAACATTTATACTTTAGATAACCCACATCTTACCCAGTTCCAAGAAGCATAGATAGAACCTTCATATAGATAAACATTCATCCAACCATTGCAAAGAACTTAATAGAAGCATAGTTTTAGTCAATTTTTTTAGCAAAATCGTCCGTGCTCCGTGGTCCTAATCGCTTACACCAAAGACGCTCCAAATATCTATTCACGATCATCAGTGGTGAAGAAAGAATCCGGCAACAACCAGCAATGAAGATCTGAGACTTTTTGAGTGCCAAAAACAATAAGGGGACGAAGGAGGGCCTTCTTGTCGTGGAAGTGGTAAAAAAATATACCGGGCCCTTCAGCACAAAAAAGGAGTTAAAACAAGTTTTACATAAAATTAGTTCAAGGAATAAAATTTTTTTAATTAACCTATGCACCTCCGAAGCTGATATGAAATTAATCCAACTGAACAAATCGACGGAGGTCTGGCCATGGCCCCAACACAGCAGCCGCAACGGCAGCTAGGGTATTAAAGCTGGGATGTTTGAGGGGAACGAGGGGCTGGGAGTTATTTCGACATTGATGACGTGGTAAAGGGTGTTATTTCCTAATTGATGATGTGGCCCAATATGCCACATCATTAGCAAAACAAGGTCATGTTCTCGCCGGCAACACCAATTTTATTTTTGCAAGTGGCAACGCGGAAGCCGAACCAATCTTTTGAACCAACGGAAATCTAAATCATCTCAAAAGCTCCCATCGGGCATCTGTAATGAAAAAGCCTGGACGTGGCGGATATGCAACGTCGGGAACAAGATATGTAAAAAGCTAACAAAACATGGTTTCAGGATACATTACGCTTTCCGAAGTGATGCTGACTCCTGTTTAGATTAATTAGACATCGTCTAAGGTCAATGTAAACACCGTCAATCACATCATATTCGTTTTCATTCTCGTTACATGCCACTATTCACAAGCATTAATATTTTTCAGTAGTTCGGAAATCAATAATTCCATCCTTTTCTTATACATTGGCATGTAATGATCCTGTATCATAGTCTGCGAAAGATGAATCTTACTGTATAATTCCCTAGGCGTCTGGTAAACACCCACATTCTCAGAAATTGCATCATTTTCGACCGAATTATACTCGTTTCGTGGCAGAGCGACCATATGCAAAATCTTCCCTGGAGGGTAAAATTTGTGACAATCGTTGGCATTTGTTGTGGTGACACTTTCAACTTCTATGGCATTGGCTATAACCACATTTTCTTCCTCTGTAATTTCTCTTGCTGCTTGGGCTTCTTCACGAGCCTGGGCTTCCAACTCATCATCTTGCATGTGAAGCTCCTTTTCAAGTTCATACCACAACTCGCCTTCACTCATATCTTCAACAGAGGAAAGACCCACAAGATGATCCGCTGGGATATTGGCTTCGCCATCACCATCATCTGTATAGTTGATTTTACTTGTTTCCAATAAATTAGCAACTGCCTCAACTGTAACAAAGCTTCTATTATTTTCAGATATTAAACAAGCATCTGATCCTCCACATTCCCCTTCTTCAATATTTACAGCCTGTTTAACCGTTCGTCGTCGGGCACTCATGCAAGACCAGGAAGAAGAAGATGGTCGAGCTCTAACAACAGCCTGTGCCACATCTTGTGCACGTTTCATTAGACCCTGTCCAAGAAAGATGGAAATATCATCATCACCCACCATTTCTCAAATAATAGGAAGATGGATATTCAAGAGCAGAAATACAAAATAGCTGCGTATTTCTTATCCCTATGAAATTTGAAGAAATTGCTTAAAAGGCTTCATGACTACATAAGTAGGATTTCAACCACGCAGGAAATTCCACCACTGGGACCCTTAGGATAGAAAAAGGACCTCAAAACAGGGGCTTCACCTGAATCCAATATATCCTACTCTTCCATATTTAACACAAAAGCATTGTAGTGACAATGAAAGATTACTTTGTGAACTAAAGAATGGGTTCTACCAAGATCAATGGAATCTTTTCTAAAGAAAGGGCACACTTCTTACCCAAAAAGGCCTGTAAATCTAACATTAATTTTTGTCAAATTCAAAACTTCTAACAGAATTTATATAGTCAATATGAATAGAGGACCATCTTAAGTGCTGCTGTAGTAAAACAAAACACTTCACAGCCCATATAGACAGCACACTATTTTTATCTCCTAAAGGATGTGTATGCGTATAGGAGGGCCATTGATCACTCACAAAGTTTACCATTGTCACTCACAAAGTTTATTATTGCTACATGCTTGTCATTCTTGGTTGTGTTCAGTATAAAATTTCATTGACCTAGATATGGCTGTATGGGGTGAAACAAGCCAAAGACAATAGTTAGGTTTGTATAGACACAAAGAATGGCAGATGAATGTTAAGGACACAAAAATACCCCTTAACTCTGTCCTCCGCTCATGACCACTATTCGCCGCATTACATGTCCAATTATTTCTACAACAATGAAACAGATTTTACCTCTGAACCAGCGGAGAGAGGCCGAAATACTGATCCAGCACTCATAACCCTTGCCCTGGCACTGGCAAAAGATGGCATGTGAGACCCCAATGCAGAGGCAGAGCGATAAACAACATTCAAAAATCTTGTATGCTCAACTTGATCACGCAGGTCATCCAACCATGAAGATGCTTTCACCTTCAGGAAAAATCAGTTCCGAGGTTAAAAATTCAACAGAGTTGCTGGACAAAAAGCTTACAAATAAGTACATCCCATAGAAGTTGGACAATAGTTTTTTTAGGTATTGAGGGAAAATAATTAAAGAAAGTTCTATAGTTGAGACTTTCACCACCAGCACAGTGGTTGCACTTTCCCCCTATATGTTAACATAAGCAAAAAAACACAATTAGCTGATCCTGAACTGATGGTTTCGCCCAATTAGTTCAGGAAAAACCCACCATGATACGACTTGAACATCTTTATTTTGATTCGTAGTTTTTAAAATCATAAGCAGAAAACTGGGACAAGTTGTCAATATCAATTGCTTACAAAAAGAACAGACTTTTACTAAAATAAGAAAGTGTAAATGTTCAGGTACAAGGCCCAAAGAAGACATGAACTCCACCTCAGAACGAAGTTCATCCACAGAAGATGTGGACAATGTGGGAACCATATCAGAACCATTAATTACTGAGGTTATAAAATCTTTTCCAGACTCTGCTAAATCCCATGTCATGCAAGCAGCTGTAATGAAAATGGTAGTCAATGTCGAGTAAGAATCACAAGAAAAAGCGAGTGAAATAAACCATTGCTCTTAAGGGGAAAAGAAGGAAAACAGAATGGTGAAACTCATACAATAAATATTCTGATACTAGGCCCTTTTTCTAGAGAAAATGATGTAGTACACGTAATGGGCCCTACTGATGCAGGGCATACAGTAGTATTTATTATTTAAGAGTTTACTCTATTTTTATTATTTTAGGGATTTATATGTAATTTTCATATTTTATTTTTAGAGTGCTTTGAGAATATTTTTATTATTTATAAGTAGATGCCTATAAATTAGACACTAATCTCATTGCACGTAGAATGAGTTTTTGATGATGATTTGATTTGGTTGTGTGCCTTTCATCTATTTAGGTTTTTTTCTTTAGTTTTGATTTTTATTTTTAAGAGTAGTCTATAATTTAGATCATACCCTTTCCTTTTTTTATCAATCGGTGGTCTTTGACAACGTAAAGAATCTATAAAGATGTGAGCGTCTTTGACAACATCCATCGAAGGCCGTTCCCATCCCTCTATGCTGCTGTTTCTATTGTGGAAAAAAAACAATGGCCGCATGCATCATTTATCCTTTGGGCGGCCATTTCCCACCACCACACCAATCACTAAACCCATCCACAGTCAATCACCACCATTAGCCCACTACCAGCCCCAACCCACCATTTCCCTACAATCCGCAGACACCATGTGAAACAAGAAGAAAAAGACCATATTTTCTTCCTACTCCATTCCGTTTCATGTTCACAGCCACTCAAATCTCCCACTCCATTGGTGAAACTAGATATAGAAGGCATTTGGTTTTTGGGTAGACTGTCACACACCTTCACTTGCCTTTGGTCGCCGTCAGATCTTTTAATTTTTTTCCACAGTTGCCGCACTAGGAAGAAGAAGCAGCGACTTGATCTGATTTTTGGCTCACATATTTCTCTTTGCACAGCTTTCAGTTTTCAAAATAGCTGTTATGGGTCATTCTTCCAGCCGTTATGCTCCAAAGTGTATTAAGTTGGTCTATATTGGTATTTCTCTCATATCAAGTATTGTCCAAGGGAAAAGCAACTCTTTTTGGTTCCAAATTCCTTTATGGTGTAATGAATTTCCATCTTTGGCCATAGCAGGCATTCAATGCAGGAATTCAGATTCACATCCTAGACATTTGATTCTATATTTCTGAAATTAGCAGAAAATTCAGAAATATGGCAAGAAAAATTTGAAAATTGGTAAAGCAAATCCAGTGGTTTCTCAGATTCATGATGATTCTTTTGAAGCTTGGATTCCAGGGAGCAAATTTTCTACAAATGGTGTTATTCATAGATACAAGGGTTACAATTATTTTAAATTTTAAATGTGGCATAAACTTTATATTTAAATCTACCGTTCAAAAATTAAATCCAGTTGTTATGTCTCTAATGCACCCTCACCCTCATTTCTTATATGGTCCAATCCAAGTTAGAGAGCATTGTACAGTTACATTTTCTCTTAGATCTTACATTGTTATGGCTTAGTTTGATATTGTTCTAATAAATGCTCGTCATACGTTACTGGTCATCCAAGGTTTAATGCTAATAAAATTCAATCCAAAAGTGCATTGCATGTTTAATTCTTTTATTTGTTGATACAAGAAATATAATTTGTGTGCTTGTACTCGACGTCCTTTTTCGGAAAGGACTTTAGAATATTCATGTGTCCTTAGGAGAAAGTTTATTCTCCAAGTCTAAATCAAACCTATGATGTGCCTATTGTTGCTTCTTCCATTTGTACATCTACTATTATTGGTATTGGTGTTCCCACTTCTTGTTTACATGAGCAAGAGTCTACAACTTCAGTCTACACCTACCACAGCATGTTAGTTGCATGTCACCAATATTGCATTAGTGAGTTTAGATTCTCTTGAGCCAGAACAATATTCAGTTATTCCCCTTGAGCATGCGACATCTAAAGCTATTCGTATTCATGATGTGCCAGACAATATGGATGCTCCTAAATTAGTTCGATGTCAGTGATATTGCTAATTATCATATTGCTGATGATATTATTGGTTGTGTTGATGGTGACATGGTACACACTAAGCAACATGACTTGATTACACTTGACGTGCATGTTGGACCACCATTATTACACCCAAATTTTGGTCTACTTATTGGAGTTGATCCTATTTTCCTGTGTTTGATATTGATTATTCCCGATTTATACTACAAAAGTTAATTCTCGATATTTGGGTTGAGCGTCATTGGAGTGATTGGATAATACAAATCTCCAACTATCATTATGTCACTTGTGATTATTTATGGTCACCTTGAATTGGGACATTATTTTATGGCGATAGACACAATGTGGTTCTTGAGATGCTAATAATTTGATACTCTTATTGTTTCTTCAACTTGCTATGATGCAGAACTTGAGGATGAGTTCTTTTCAACCTGTGGAATCTGATGTAGGGCATCTAGTAGTATTTATTATTTAAGAGTTTAATCTACTCTTATTATTTAAAAGATTTATATGTAATTTTCGTATTTTATTTTTAGGATATTTTGGAAATATTTTTATTAGGGTTTTATTAGTAGATGTCTATAAATAAGAGACTAATCTCATTGTACGTTGAATGAATTTTTAATGATGAATTGATTGGGTTGTGTGTCTTTTATCTATTTAGGTTTTTTTTAATTTTTAATTTTATTTTTGGGAGTAGTCTGTAATTTAGATCATCCCCATTCCTTTTTCTGCATCACCTACTCTTTCTCACACATGATTAAGCTTCATCTTTATCCATTTATTTCGATAGTTAAACTAGTATCTTTCATTAGTTAATGGGTCATCAATAATAAGCTCTGGATAAGCTATACTAATGTATTATAAACAATCATTTCCTCTTCCTCTTTAAAGATAGATTATTGTATTATTATTATTCTCTTTGAGACACTATCAATAAAGCTTTATAATAAAAGTATACAAGGCACTGTCATAGATTAAGATACTTATTGTTATTAATCATATTGTTTACTCTACGCATGTTCCTTATTATAGTTTATCTAGGAGTCTTATTATGAGTCACGTTATTTTGGGAGTCTTTCTTTATTCTAGCCATAATAGGCTTTCATTTGTATTAGAACTTTCATTTTAGTCTATAAATGTTGCATCAAGCCTTCCATATAGATTTTGTTGTGATGAAATAAAGATCTTGCTTTTGGCCATCTTGCTCTTTTAAGTATAAACAAAAAATGCAATTAAAATAGCCTACTGCAACATCTGCGAGGTGTAAGAAGCAGATATAACAGCCATAAATTAACGTACAATTCAGAATCTTTATTTTTATATATGCAAAAAAAACCTGGAGCGAATGCTACACAAATCGTGGAACAGAATTCTTTGCGTTCTCTTAAAATATATGTTAATATGGCTGCAGTACCCCCTCCAAGTGAATGGCCGACGATCTAACAAAACATAAGCAATCAAGTAATGAGCAGAAGTGGCTGGGTAATATTCACACTCTAGCACAACTAGCCTCCATCTTGGTTAAAACCAACTAAATTATGATGCAGAGGAAAAAAATCATGGCATAAAATTTTTCATACGATGATGTAAAGCAATCAAATAGGAATGAACAAATACATGCAAAATGCAACATAGTCTTCATTGATTAAGTTCATGGCTGAATTTAACCCCTATTTCAGATTGTATGAGAATCCAAATAATTTGAACAACACTGGTATCATGATACAGTGGATCCACCTGTACCCAGCCCTCAAGGCAATGGCCCATTTTTGAGTCAAGTACAAACACCATCAAGAAGGAAGAAAAGTTATTCAAGAAGTTCCTTGAATTTGAAGAAGTCTCGTCTAGCTGGAAATCAAAGTCCAAGTTACCACAGAATTGCTCTCAAGCAGTTCACATTTAACACTCACCTTTTATCTCGGTATTTCCTTCTTCTTTCAGGTTTTGTAGTAAAGTTAGAATTAACTGTTTGCTCATGGTTAGTGAAGACCATTTATTGTTTTTCATTAATCAAGACAAGCAACATTTCTTTTTCAAAATCGATCTTCTCTTCTTGTTTGATTTCACTACTGACTTGGCTACCACGAAAATGCTGATTATGACCCTAATTTGGCAATCCTTTTTCAGCAGGAGATCAAATGCACCAACCATAGATCATTTGCACATAATTGGTACATCTTTTCATACAAGTGACTAAGGTGTCAGTTCGGCTATAAAAACTGTCAAA
Organism: Piper betle; assembly: GCA_033002965.1. NCBI lineage: Eukaryota > Viridiplantae > Streptophyta > Magnoliopsida > Piperales > Piperaceae > Piper > Piper betle. Next base: position 8,582 of record JAURVB010005032.1, read on the forward strand.
GCATCTTCAGGAGACTACAGCAAATCATGGTACTGTACTCAATAATATTCTTTGGAGGCAACTATTTTTGAAGGCAATGTTTTGGCACTTTAAAGTTTGTTAATAAACACCAGAAAAATAAGTATACGGAGATTATATCTATAATTTCTAGATGTCGCAAATAAAAACATGTTAATAACTAAAACAAAGATAGAGCAGGCATTTTCTAATAGTGAAGCCATGTATTGTTAAAAATACAGGGCCAAACACCTGTCCAAGTATTACAACCAGGTACCTACTGAATAGAGGTCATAGTTATCAAACTGTCTTCTCTAAGAATAGTAACCATAAAAAGTGAACTCTATATGTCTGGTTTGATTGGTGCATTCAAAACTATTAAAAGAGAACACTATAAACCCAGGGCCAGTGGAAGCAGCATCCAGCCAAAATCATTAAGAAACTACATTTTTGTCCCAGTCTCAGTGGTCTTAATCCCAATAGCCAATGCACTATTAGACATTTATGTTTAACTGCGACATACTTCATAGAAGAACTAAATAAACGTCATCATCACTCTCAACAAATGAAGCTTAAGTTACACAGTTATACCTACAGTGGATAATAAGAAATGAGTTACTAAATTCCTGCCAAAAAAGTAACAAAAAACAAGGGATATAAATTTCCACCTTGACTTTGTAGTCTGGATGTTCATTCACTGCTTTGAGTAAGCAAGGAATAGTAAGCTTCATAATCCAACGTGCTGCTGCAACCATTCCACAATGAGCATACCCTAAAATCAAATTGCTCACTCCACCTTCATGTAAGAGCAGATGATGGAATGGAACCACAGCACCAGTTGCTGCAGTTAAGGTATCCTTTTTGCTGTGAGTTCCACGTATAAGCAAGAAAAAACATTTCGAGTTGTGATCACGTAAAATTGTGAATGCAGGCTTCAATATCTGCAAATAACCCTTATCTAAATGAGAAATATGTCACTACCCAGATCACATAACCCATACGTAGACTTTACCCTAAACACGTTGCAGCATTTGGCGAATATGAAATGTAGTATCAGCAGTATAGTAACATAAGTGCAATGCAGGATATAAACTGGCTCATCTTGGTATCATGATTATTCAATTCAAGTTTCAATGTAGCCTCACCTAAGCAAACTTCTACGCTCTATGTTCCCACGTCCAATTCACTCTTTAAGTTATAAGTTCTTCCATTTTAAACCTTACATATAGATGAAAGCATCAACTTTATATGGGAGAAAATATTCCATGAAGAAATGCCTCCATAATAGTGATATGATACATCAAACTAAATAGTGCAGGAATCTCAAATATACCAGGTAATGCATTGCTTGAATATAGGAAGTATATAAAGAAAACAGATCACACTTTTCGACTCAAACTAGACAATGGTAGAATTACCCAATATGTTGCTACTTTCAAACAGACACGTCTAAAATAAATATGCCAAATGCAAGTTCTGTTAGATGTAAGCAACAGGTAGATTGGTTTGAATAACATACCCCTGCCTTTGGTTCTTGAAGAATAACATCGTCTTGTGTGTAACCAGCTGATTCTAAAAAAACTGGGAAGGGCTTCTTTGAAAACAGCATACAATGGTTGAGCAACTTCAAAAAATGAACCATATCCGCAAGGACTTCAGGGCCAATCAATTGCACACAGTTCTCCCCAGCATAGACACTATCCGCGTGAAGGTTTCCCTACAAAAATGCAATGCATTATAATCGGCATTACAGCCAATTCGTGAACAAAGAGCAAAAACAAAGTCACATTTTTTTCTAAACGAAAAAAGAAGAGAAAAAGTTAAAATGATACAACTCAACCCAAGAATAAGTTTTGGCTCCGGTTCTTGTTCATCTAAAATTGAAAAAAAAGATTGCATATTCAATCACAGCAACAACCATCTCAAACACTAAACAACTGCAACAACCCGAATTCCGCACAGATCAAAACGAAGGAAAGGATTACCTGCCGCCGCAGTAAGTAGTTAATCCCAAAAGCCAAATCCCCGATCGGCCATTTCCCCAAAGTCTCCGAATACGTGAACCTAACGATCTCCGACAAGGTCGCCAACGTCTCCAGCCACGTCGCCGGTGCCTGCACCGGCCGTCGCAAGATCCTCCGCCTCCCCGCCCGGCCCGCCCTCGCCAACTCATCGCTGTCCACATCGGCGTCTTTCTCCCTCGCCGACGACGTCACCCGTCGGCTGATCAAGAAGTAGAGGACGATGGCAACCCCGCCGCCGTCGCCATCGCCGACGCCATCGCCATCCCCGCCGCGGAAGCGGCCGCCGTTACATCAACGAGCGGCGATCGCCGTCGCCTGGCACGAAAAAGGTTTCTTGTTGTTGGGCAGAGGAATTAGAATATGCTTGTTGCTTAGTTTGAACTGCACAAAAGGTGTTCTCCTTATCAACAATTAGTAATTTTGTGATTTTAATTAATATTTTCTTAAATTAATTAAATTTGATATACTAAGAACTCAATACTTACCCAAAATTATAACACGGATAATCAGCTAACTAAATTACAAAAAATCTAAAAATATAATAAAAATACGTTATAAGGAGGGTGATATGGGTTTAAATTTTGTAAACGTTAATTTATTTAAAAAATTATAATAAAAATATATTTCAGTGTAAAAGGTTACGAATTCAAACCCGATTAATAACTTTTAACTTTATAGGTATAATAATATCTCTCATTGTCTTAAAAATATATTTAACAGAAATAATTAAATAATTATAAGTCATCATTTCATTTAAATAAGAAATAGGTTTAAAGTCAATCATAATTTATATTTAAAATATTAAATTATTATAATTTATCTTATTATTAAATAAGAATTTATGTATAAAATTATAATTTATTTAATATAAGTTGCATACGACATGGCATTTTGCCTAATTAGGTTCAAGTCATCTTCTTAAATAAGTGATAAGTGATAAGTGATATCATGGGTTGTAAATCTACTTGCACAGGTATTGGAGAAGGTATATTTGTTTTCTTCTTCTTTTTCATTTTCAACATTCATTTAATAGTGTGTCGATGAAAGGGTTGAGATTCAAGGTAATATAATATGGTCTTATAACCATAAATTGAAGACCAAATTTCATTTTGTTTACTTGATTAACTAATGTATCTTCTAAAACTACCAAAGCAATATGCGTGTATATTTAAGACATACTTTAATTTTATAAATAAAATCTTATTAAATAATAAGATAGATTATAATCACAAAATATGTGAAGGATAGATTTTAAGTCTAATGATAGATTTTAATCGGATGAGAAGATGAATTATAATAATTTATTTTTATTAATAACCGTAGATGTTTTCTGCTCTCCTTATAACAACTAATTAATTAATCAATTAATTAATTAATTAATTAATGCGCTTTCAAAAGTTATTTCTTTCAATAACAATATTGAACTCATGGACTATGCGCAATGAATTTATAATTGACAAGGGTATATTTGGTTTTTAACTAAATTTTAAAATTATAAATAAAATAATCTACTAGGCATTAACAATGTATTTTATTGGTTGTCATTAATATTTAATTATAAAATACCATGATTTAAAAACAATAAAATACTGATTTTTTGAAAAAATCAATTTAAAAAGCCATAAAAAAATAAATATAATGGATTTGAAGACATAGATATTTATGTTATATAAATGTCAGGATTGGGTTGTACGATAGGCCCAAGGTTGCTAATCGAGCGAGCCATACCATGAGTATTGGTGTTTGGTTCGACTCGACTTAACTTTAAACTCAACATTTAAATGCTCGAAGCTCGGTAATTTGACTCGAACTCGAATCCTTGCGTTGAGTTTGGAGCAAGGTAAATATTCAATCTCGACTCAACTTGGCTATAACTTGAACTCGACTCGAAATCGACTCGTAGCTTTCCGACTTGATAGAAATAATATAATAATATAATCTTTATATTATATTATATATATATACACATACTAATAAATTTAATTGTAATTAATTATATTTATTTATATACACTATAATAACAACATAAATGAGATAACCTAGATAGTTGGTATTCAAGTCCAAGGACCTTGGGCCGATCGGAGGGCTCGAACAACATAGTGATATTCAAGTCAATTCGAATATGTAGCGGTTTAAAACCCGCTGATCAATGAGCTGAACTAAACCTAACTTTGAACTATTCGAGCCGAGTTCGAACACAGGTTGAGCTCGGTTCGCCGATTTTTTAGCACCCTCTAAGTAGGTCGTTTAAACTAATGGTATTATTAGTAGTTTATTTAGAAAGAAGTTTATTTTTTGTGGAATTGAGATTATTAAAAGTTATATTAGTTTTTTAGTTTTTTGCCCAAAATCATTTAACCTAATGTTTGACTCGATAAAGACTTAGATTTGAAGTTTTTATCTAAAACTAAATAAATAAAGATTAAATTTCCAGTTGTTTGATTTTGCTTGACACAAAGCTCCATATTTTTAATAGAAAAACTAAGAAGTTTAGACATATATATATATATATATATAAACGAACTCAAATAAGAATTAGGAGAGGCTTAGTAATAATTACAAATAAGAATATAAAGTTTTAATAACTATTTTATTAAATCAAGATAACTTGGATATGAAAGTGAAATTTTAATATTCATATAAACAATACAAAATAGATATTAAATTAACTGATTTAACTTGAATTCAAAGTATTAATCAGAAAATTAATAAGCTCTGATAGAATTCTGATACAAAAGACTATGAAATTAGTCAGGAGAATAGATAGCCCTACATGGAGGGACATTTTTTTGTGTGTATTTGTGTAGATTAAATGAATTTAACCGTCGCTAAAAAAAATGATTTGTAACCTAAAATATTCTTTATTTTTCCAAACACCTTTGTACATACTTGAATTTGGGAAAATTTTATATTTAATTGTATGTGACTCTGGGAGGTGGGAACTTTTGTTAGCATTTTTATACCCATCTTGGCCTTCTAATAGATGGCTTGTTTTTTAAATCATATCGTTGGCCTTAAAAAGCGCAATTAGCGTACGATAATGAATAGACTTGTGTTTCCAAGTGTATCAATATTGACGATTAATTTGGATTGGAGAAAAACGAAAAAAATATCAATATTAATATTAATTATGTGTTATCAGGTTGTAATGAAGTCGGGGAGATAATCAGGGCCCAATGAAATGTTATAAGTGGGCCAAAAAATGCAGGTCCAGTTGCTCGAATATGACCATGTTTTTTTCCTTCCTTTTGGGGCAAGTACAGAACTGGCAAAAAGTATGAAACGAAAAAAGGTGGTCGGCCTTGGGAAAGGAATTGATAAACTAATTAATGATAAAATAGGGAAAAAATTCAAAAACAGAACTACTGGTTTACTAGAAATAAGATGTGGGTCTGCACTCGACCGTGGTTTTTACTTGGAAGTTAGGTGGCCAACAGGCAATCAATTCTTTAATCTAACACCCACATTTATAGTCAAAAAAAAAAAATCACAGCTCATTTCTACTGCGAAAATAAACATTTCAACACGCGAAAAAGCATTATATATTTCAGGGTCCACCATGTAGGCATACGCATGTCACTTCATTTAATACATACAGGCATACAGCGTGTAACGCACGCACTAGCAGAGGCGGAGGAGGATTATAAAGTGATCAAATCAAAACGTACAAAAGCCAAAAGAAGTAAGAGACGGGATGCGACACCGCTATCTTAGCCGATACCTTGCGTCGGCTGAGGGCCTTCGATGTGTCATGAATGCTCAAGTGGTCCCACCCTAGTCCAGAGCTCTTTGCACGCTGTCTGTTTGGATAGATCATGCGTTGCAACGTACGCCCGGTTTGAACATGGGTAGCTACTCCGCATGAAGACGTGTTTATTTTTTTATATTTTTTACGGCAAGTATCTTAATGAGCCTTTACTTACTCGCTCAAAAGTGACTAAAACATCGGTTTGAACATGGGTAGCTACTCCGCATGAAGACGTGTTTATTTTTTTATATTTTTTTACGGCAAGTATCTTAATGAGCCTTTACTTACTCGCTGAAAAGTGACTAAAACATGATAGAGGACCTATCGTTTACAAGACTAAAAACTTTGGGCAAAGACCCGCACATTCCATAAATTATTTTTGAAACTTACTTTTTATTTTTTTATTAAAAACAAGCATATATGTTTTATATTTGTATATACGCGTTAAGACTAATAATAATTAATCACTAGAGTCTTATAGGTTATAATAATTATAATTAAAAGAGTTTCTTAATAATGATAACAAAATTTAATAAGCTTAAAATAAGTACTTATATGATCATTGAAAACTCCCTTGTTTTATTGATGCATAATGAATAACGAGGAACAAGTCTCTTACAGGGATAAGGGATATAAATACTTTTCAATTTTATAAGTACATAATGAAGAAAAATTATTATAAAAAACATTTTATTAGAATAATGATGAACTTATAGGAAATATGAATAATGAGGATAATGATGAACAACTTTAATCGAAAAGGGGGTAGTTAGGACTAGTTTATGAGTTTAATTAATACTTATTAGTTGATTTTTTTATAAAAATGATCTGAATGCGAGTTCTAGACATAGGAACAATGTGATGACTAATGCTTCCGTTTCTCATTAATCAATACTTATTATGAATGATTTTTAATGGAAAATGAGTCTTACATTAATTTAATGACATTAAAAATATATAATATATTTATTTATTATTATACCGTAACAAAGGAAACTACGCATCATAATTTATTACCACGTGTCCTATATTAATTCACTTAAAGTTGTTGCTAATAAATAATATTTTTTCATTAAATAGATATAAATAAATAAAGGCTTATAATATATGGGAAAACTTGTCTTGCCCACGGCTAATCAGAGTCATTCAATTATAAATATGGCCCACATTAAATCTAAAAATAAATAATTAAATCTCTTCCTCCTCCAATTGGCATTGATTGATGGTGGATTATTTTTTAAAAAAACAATAACCAAATTTGGCTACGCCCTGTCGAATATGACTGACACTTTGCTGGATTTGGTCACTTGCTTAAGAGATGTACTTTTAAAAAATAAAAAACAATGGTGGCCTTGGCCTTTTTTTTATAGTGGTGGTTGATCTAACTATCAATGGCCAGATTCGGTCAAGGGGCACCCAGGTCTGGCTACACCTGGTTGAATTCAGTCATTGATTGTTGTCTTTTTATTTAGTGGGTAAGATTTGATCTAAGTTGTTTTTATAATCGGATAACTCATATTTAAAGTAGGCACATAAAGACTTTCATAATTATGACTCTTAAAAATATATAACATAATCTAAGTTATGTTAGAATTAAAAATTAAAATACTAAATCAAGCGCCCCTCTTTTGCATTAAAATGTTAGAATTTTTTTTAATTTTATCACATTTAAGCCTTCAATGTATTATGGTCGTTAGAATTTTTTGCTTCAATTTTACATTAGTGGTCGGCTCTGACCCTAAATAGTTTATAGTCTATTTACATTTATTTAATCTTAAATTATTATTATTATTATATAAAAAATTTGAATATAATTTTACCTAAATTATTTAAAATAATTTTTAATATATTTATAATTATATCAATCAAATTAAAAATTATTAATAGTATATAGTTAATATTTACATACCCTATTTGTTGGTAGTTGGTCATTGTCATACCCATAAAACATATAAAGACAATACAAGTACTGCATGGTATTATACAACATTTATTCAGAAGGGCTACAGCCTTTTTCTTTTCTGTGCGCTACTTTTACTTTTAGCCCTAGGATTAGATCTCACGGTCACTTGACTTTAGCCTTTTATTTTATTTTCTCGTTTTTGCCCTCATCATGACAACGGGCCGTCTCTTTCATCTTCAACGCCTTTTTGTCTTTGCCTCTTCGTCACATTTTACAATCTCATACAATTAAAATTATGAGTATTTAAGTATTTTTTATCATGAATATCAATTTTCAACTGTGCACCACATGACTTCTTCAACCATGATTTACGTTGAAATTTCATTTTTATTGCATTTGGAATCAATCCACAAGTTTCAAGCTTTACATCATTTATATATCTTTGTTTAATCTTCCTATAAATTCTGATGGGTTATAATAATAAGTTCTGGTTTTAAGTTATTTAGATATTCAATGTAGTCAATTTTAATTGTTGTTTTAAAATTGCAAGTGTGATTTTTCTTGGTCAATTTAGCGAAAACCATTTAAATGATAAGGAGTTGGAGAACCTCAAGAAAAGAATATCATGGTCGATGATAGGAGATGAGATATGGAGCTAAATACGGCTATAATATCTTGATTATATGATGGACGTGTGGCCTTGATCATCCTGGTTTTTGCGTAGCTGCGAAGTTAACCGAACCTTGAGGATATAGGTGATACTTATCATCAATTATCTCACTTCTTTATTATTATATTGTATATATATACATATATATGTCTCAGATATAATATAAAAACTATATTATTATATTATTTTAATCGAGATCGAGTTCGAGTCGAGTTCGAGTTATAACCGAGTAGAGTCGAGTTAAACATAACCTTGCTCAGCTGGGCTCGTCGGATTGAGATGAGTTGGAGCACTCGAGCATTTAAATATCGAGTTTCGAGTCGAGTTAAGCCGAACTGAACGCTAAATACTCACGAGCTGACTCGCTCAATTAGCAACCCTCACATAAAAACTATAAAGCATATGGCTAATTAACGCTTTGTTTTTCACACATTTCTACTACAAGCCTCAAATCAACCAGCCTACAGTGATAGAAGATAGATTACAGTTCTAGTCAGCCGCTTTAGGATTCGATCTTCATTAATTAAAATAGCAATAGGAGTGAATCTGACTTTATTAACAAGGTGGATGACACATTTGACAAAGATAGAAGAGAAAACCTACCAGATGAAATTTGTGATGGATTTTCTTACATGGGAGAGAACTATTAGAATGGATGAAAGTATATTTAGAAGCAGATGATTGAGTTAGGTAATATAAGTGATCGATTAGACAATGGGGATGGATGGGAAATAAAAAAAACCACTTTAGATTGAGTCGGTGAAAAATAACCATAGGATCATATCTGAAGGTTATCATTAAAAGTAGCTTGTTTACCATATTTGCACTTGTAGCTGCATATAAGACTCAATGTATATATTAATAGTTTATTATTATTAGAAAAAAAGTAAAGTATTATTTATTAGTGAAAAAACATCATCTTACAACCCCCTCGTTTTAAAAAATGATTACTTACACTCTCTACTTTTAAAAGATAATCACTTGTACTCCATGCTTTTGAAAAAAAAATTCACTGATATCCCTAAATTCTAACACCGTTATAAGTGATTAAATATTATTATCATGGTTAACAGTTAAACAATGTTTTAACTAGATGATGTGACAAACTTAGACGCGTTATCAAGAAAAATTATATTTTAAGATAATTTTCTTAACTTATTATTTTATTAATTTAATATAAATATATAGACTCTAACATTAATATTAATAAATGGCTTAAATATTAGTGAGTTAGCAAAGGATAAGTTAGTGATATGACAAACTAGGATATATCATCAGGAAAAATATACATTAATATCAAGTTAAGTCATATTAAAGGTGTAAGTAATTTTTATTTTTGAAAAAATGATATTAAAGTATATTTTTTATTGATGATGTGTATCGAGCTTAGTATGTCATCAAGGTAATTTTTTTACTAAATCATCGATATCTAGTCATTTACTAACATTAATGTTAGAGTCTATATATTTATATTTAATTAATAAAATAATAAATTAAGAAATAATATTAAAAAATATATTTTTTAATGACATGTCCAAATTTATCACATTATTAAGTGAAAACACTGCCCAATTTCAGTCACGTCATCAACATTCAATTATTTATTAATGGTGTTAGGATTTAGGGATGCAAGTGGTTATTTTATAAAAATAAAAAGTATACGAGATCATTTATTAAAATTAGGGGTGGTGCAAGTAATTATTTTTAAAAAATTGAGAGGATAAGTTATACTTTGCGTGTGTTTAAGGAGACGGCGTAAGTAATTTTTATTCTTATAAAAATTAAAAACTCGCGAGTTTTAGGCTTAGATCCGTGCCTGCTGGCCAACAGGCCATAAAAGCAGAAAGACGTCGTGTCGTCTTAACTTGGGAAAGCACATCTACCATCTTCTCGGTAAGAAGACGACAAAGACCATCTATCATTATTTATTGGTCGAGGCCAATCGCTATGAATCGGAAGTTGGAAATCGGAGATTTGTAAAACAACCTCTCATATCTCGCAAAAAGGAAAATCTCGTTTCTACAGATTCATTAAACATTTTTGGGTTCATGCACGTGATACGAGTTATTCTAATTTAGAAGAGACGCTAAGGACAAAAGTTTACTTCTTGTCACTTCCTTTTATTTTTTATGCCCAACGTGGATGCGGTCTTTCTTTACCGTCACAGAGAGGCCAGTGAATCAAGCACCGTAAAATCGCAATCCTCGTTGTGTGGGCCCCCGGCACTTTTGTTCCGTCATCCACGATCCCTGTTTTTAACCCCTTATGGCGTTCTGACTCCCCGTATGTGTTGTCTGGTGTGTATATTATATATATACAAATTTGTTATGGTGTGCTGTATGGTTTTGTAGCGTACCATGCGCTGCATTAACAAGAGCCGCTGTAATCCACCCATTAATTCTGTGATGGACCTGCCTACCTGTCTGCCGGACCCGCCCAACCCACCGGACCGCCCACGCGCCCGCGACCACCCCCGCCCATAGTGCCACTGCCCGTGGCGCGCGCCCCCGCCTTCTGTCCCCAGACGCGACCCCCGTCCACCGCCCTCCTCCCCCTGCCCGGTCATCGCCCACCGCCGCGGCTGCAACACCAACCCCCCCTCCGCCACCGCCGATTCCCGCCCCCGCACTCCGCCATCGCTCGAATCGGCGGCCCTCCGTCGCTGGCGCCCCCCGCCATCGCGGGTTGGGCGGGGCGGCCGGGCCCGCCGATTGGCGGCGAGGCTTGGCGAACGGCGTCAGGGGTTTGCTGCAGCCGCGGCAGGCCATGTCGTTGGGGGGCGACGCGGCGGCGGCGCTGTGGGACAGGGGCGATCGCGGGCGCATGGGCGGGTTGGAGGCGGGTCCGTCGGGCGGGTAGGCGGAGTCCATCAAATAGTGGTAGGTGGATTAAACGAGAGCTCATTAATGCATCGCATGGTGTGCTGCAATGACCACAGATGGACTCATATATATAGAGGGACTCTATATATATATATATATGTAATATATACTACACTCTACACCTGTTCTTTAGCTCTTTTTTCTTTTTTTTTTCCAACATCGCTTTTTTAGCTTAACGACTCTGTACTCTGAAATGAAAAAAGGATATTAATATTGCGATTTTTTAAAAGACAAAAGCGAAGTATAATAATATGTGGTCGTAGTTGCCTCTTGAAGAAAAAAATTTAATCCCGTTTCACTTAACATGTGCCTGCATAAATTAGAGTATTAAAAAAAATTATATGGTAATAAAAT
>JAURVB010005033.1:0-32265 GCA_033002965.1 Piper betle
TGAAGTGGCGACGGTCGAAGCGGTTTCGTGGGGCGATTCCGGCGTCGTGGCGGCGAGACTGTGGCCGGGGTGGGTCGTGGCGGCACGGCAACGGTACGGCGGGGCGGGGCGGCATTGATCGGCGGCTGTACGACGTCGGCGGCGGCGGCGACGAGTACGAGGGGCGGCGAGGGTTTGGGTGAAGAAGGGTTCGGGAGGGAGAAAAATACCCTCAATGGCAGTTTCGTAAATAAGTATTGACTCGATTCCTACTCGAGTCAAAATAATATCTAGTTCGTAATAAATTTAAAAAATCTAGAAAAATATGGAAAATTTCCATAAAATAAAACAAACACAACAACATCCAAATGACATGCTCTATAACTAATAACCCACCCGAATATAATCCAACGCGTCCTAACGCGTTATTCGGCCTAAAACTATTTCTACGATCAAACATATAAAAAGAAAAAAATATTGCATACTTTCATATATTCAGATAACTCGTATCTCACCATCTTCTCGACGTTATCATCATATATTCAGGTACACCTGACTCTCATCGCTCATAACTCACGGCTGGTCTCGACTCAGCACGCGGTTCATGAAACTGACTCGACTCGAACCAACGGTCGAATCAACTGGTTCGGTAACGTAAAACCCTGACTCGAGTCACGGGTTTTACACAACCCATACCTCTATTAGTATGACACCCATATCTCTATAGGTATGACACCCATACCTCTACGACATCACCAAGCCAACCTATACCTCTACAGAGATGGCACCCATACCTCTATAGAAATGACACCCATACCTCTATAGTTATGACACCCATACCTATAACATCACCAAACCAACCACTATTTTTCTATAAAATCTACCCCTTCCCTCACCTTTTCACCATTTCTCCTTCCCTCCTTACCTCCAAACACTTTCTTCTACTCTCCTTGGCCTTCTTCTTCCTCCTTGGAATACCAAGCAACCCCCTCCACTTTCCTAGCATCCTTGGGTGCTAGGCTTTGAGGTTGGATGACTCAAAAGGCCTCCCCTTGGTCCTTCACTCATTAGCATCAAGTTTGGGCTACCACTATTTCTCATTTTTTGATGTGTATTGCTTCTATGATTCCATGAATTTATTTTTATAACATTTTTATCATGTATATCTGAATGTTAGGAGAAGTTTAAGTACATGTTAATCTTATTTGGGCGTGGAAATAAATAGATATGATTTTTATAATGCATGTAGGTCACTGATATGCACCATTTCAGGATAAAAATCATATCTTGTCATTCTGATGTTCTATTTGCAGGATTCTTATTTTGTTGAACTCACAATATAAATAAATATATATATATATATATATATATATACAACTTTTGTTTGTTGTTTTACCTGCCATGCCCTAGAATATTCATGTATGGGAGTAAAAACTGAGGAAAGGTGGCGACTTGGACCATGATAGTGTTATAAGTGCTCCTTTCTCCAATTTTTACTCTCTGACCTTGTAGGATCTGTTAATACATAGCATGCCATATATTTCATGGTATTTTTATGAGTTGTTGGTAATATTTTAATCCTAGTATGACCACTAAATAATCATGAGCATAACCCATAAGTACGCATTGTATTTACCGTGTGTTTATGACTATGAGCATAATCTATGATTGTGTGATATTTTAAGCCACAAATTTTAAAGTAATAAAATCTTGTAAAATTATATGATACCTCAATAATTTTCTACTTGAAATATGTAAATTCTGGGAATGGTTAAAAATTATCTAGATATGTTTTAGAGGTGTTTACCAGGAAAGTGTAAAGATGGGTGAAAACCCTTGTTTTGCAGTCCAGTTGTAAATTACCTTAAATTAGGTTAACGGTGTTGGATTTCATTAAAAATAGGTCCACACCTTACCCTATGTCTCAGTAGCATTGTGACCAATTTTGGGGCCATTTGGGTAAGTTCCCAATTTTAAATATGTTAGGGTCCAGATAGCTCAAAAAACAGCCCATCTAGTGACCTAACTTGTAAAATCCACTTAGGCTCATTTACAAAGTAAATTTGGCCTATATCTTACTGGGATCAAGTTGCATGTGTTGGCTAACTAGGCCCACTAACCCAACCCTATTTGGAGTCCTCTAGCCCATGAACCAATAGTTACAAAATTGGTGCACAGCACAGGAATACTGTTCCAGCCCTTAGGACAGAGCTTAATGGGCCTTGTTCCCCTTGATTGGCCCATGGGCCAGCCTTGGTGGAATTTACCAACAAACCTTAGAGTGTAAGCGACAACCCGTCCAAATTTTAGCTCATTTAGACATTGTTAAGCCCATCTAAAAAATCGTCTGGTAAGCCCATTCGATTAAAAACCCTAGAATTGATTAAAACCCACTAAGTGAACATGAAACCAAAACCTTAATTAAGTTACCTAATAAAGTTTAATACTTTACTTAGGACCTAGTTAAGAAAATTAAGTGATGTTAAGTGTTGAGCTTGTATGGAGGCCTTGCCTCGTTTTGCGTGCTAATGTGACCCGATTCTTATTCAGTTCCATCTCCATGCTAGGTATCATGGGTGAGCTCACTGACTAGAATACAAAGTTCTAATCATCCAAGTCCATAGGAATCTCTTGCTTCACCCTTATGTTTGGCTCTTGAGTGACACGTTTAATCGTGTTTTAAACGATAGGACGGTGTCGGCGGCACTTTTATTGGATCCCTCTGATACCGGGCCATTTAGTCGCATTTTATCGTATGTTTAATTAAACTACAAGGATGAGATCCCTTGTTGGTTTTCTAACTGAAGCTTTAGAAATGTATAATACAAGCCTCTTCCCTAAGCCTCTTATATAAGTACGTGCATTTTTACGGATTTCACAAATAAAAGAGTGAGCGGTATGGAGATATGCAAATTACACTAGTACCCCTTTCTACCCTTAAGTGGTGCAATGTATGTAAGGTACTGCGAATGCAGCACGTTTCTGAAAATTGTGGCACATTGGTTCTGAGCCACATGAGTACTGTGGTGGGTGATATATAAAAGATGTGAGGGCGTAAGCGATATATGTATGTTTATATGTTTGTAAGATGCCTCTTTGTAGGAAATTATGGTATGATATGTAGCCGCATCGGCATTCGCTTACCACCCTGTATGATTCTGGAAGTTTCTACAACTTTTTCGTGGGTGTTTAGATACCCATTTGCCAGTAATGCTATATTCCTAGTCTCCACAGAACCAGTAATCAATTCTTTGATTACTGACATTTTTCTTTAATATATGTGGGTGTTTTGTGTTTTTGACTAGCGTAGGTGGATGGATCAAATGGCTCATGGCAGGGTATTTCGTCTTGTATTTGTGTTAATTACCGAATTGATGTAATATGAAATTGAGATGTAGTGTGTTATGGGAATAAGCCCTAAAGTTGTATAAACTTGTATGATTCGGGATAAGTCAATTGATTGTTGTTGTGCACGTGTGTTTTATATATCATTATATTGTTATTGTGGTGCAGACATACTTTGGGGTACTCTAACTATCGTTTGCAAGGTATAAGCCTCAAAGTCCTGGAACACGAAGAGGAGCTTACCAGGTACGTGAAACATATTTGTTGTAGTTGTGTGAGTGTGTGATAAAGAAACATGGGTAGGAGGAGCATACGGTTCGCACCGCTTGAAGACCCATGTGAAGTCTGGGTGTTAGGGTTTGATGCCCTGGCATCCGATGATGTTGTGTTTAATTATTTTATTTTCTTGCACATGTCGGGTATGTGGAACAAGTAACCACGACCCTTGTTCAAATTCTCTGCATTCATCTGCTTGTAAGAAATTAAGAAATGTAACGAATCACTTAAACTAAGTAGTAAGAAAAGGTTCATGTCACAACATGCAACCTCAAGACTGTAGCCAGGGTGCGCCTCTTCTATAGTTGAGAGTGATCATTAGCATTTTTAAAAGTCACAACTCATAGTCGCAGAGGAGGTTTTGCCTCTATTGTGGCTAGGGGTGATCATATAGAATCCTTAAGTTTAAGAGTCTCTCTATGCTAGTATGAATTAGCATGCATATGTGATGAAACCCTATAAGGTTGCCCGTCTTAAACCTCTTAGAGGGTTGAGATCCACTTCCGTAAAGTTTGTACGAGACTAGTCCAACAAATAGTTTTCCAAATTATAACATCGCACTTTGGTTCGCCCTTAGACCGAAAAATGGGGTGTTAAGCAGTTAAGTAGTTAATTAAGTTAAGTAGAAGTAAGAGTTGAGTTAATTAATTTAGCTCTTTGTGGGAATAACCTTGTAATCACTGCTATATTACTGGAGCGATACGTGCGCTTGCATCACATAAAATTCACTACAGAACACTCTAGCAAACCTTACTGCTTTGACTATCACCGACAACATCTTCCTCCAAATCACCCATTTATACTGCAAAGACAATAATTTTTGAAAAATAGAAGACTCCCACCAATATTAACCGGTGAAGAGATCAAATTAAAAGTAAATGCATTGTCAGACATAGAATATGGGTCATACTTGAAAAGTGATAAAAGATTTCCCCATTGTGGACATACTCACAATTGGCGGAGAAAATGTATCTTTGGGGAATTGTTTATTAGAGCTCTTTGTTAATGCAACATAATATAGATATTATACATACGCGAGAAAATTTTGTTTGTACAACTTATTCTACATGTTGATAGGTACAAAAAGTAAAAAATAAAAATGATGCTAAAGGTCAAAAAGACATTGGTGTGTACTATAATCGATCTAAATTAAAATTGAAAGACAATGATCAACGCATGTTGATGTCTAAAATCTATTACTCAATCACAAACCAATAGTAATATTGAACTCTACAATTACACACCAGGAAATCCACGTCAGTTGATTAAGGTGTGGATATTAAAAAACTAAAATGATGGCAAGTTAATTTTGCACTTGAACTGTTGACAACTTGTACAATGGTGACCAAAAGGATTTGACAATGAATACGTTAATCAGAAAAAAACTTACACAAAAAGTTCTTCGTGACATCGGAAAATTTGGCTTCAGAAAAGATCTCATGAACAGGCTTCACTCTGGTATCCGCTGGAACCGTCAAATCTTTGATAAATTGTGAAAACACGACTGTTTTTGGAAGCCTCGACTACATCAAGAATCTCAGACTCAACTTTTTGTTACGCATTAACTTTAGATGCGGCAAAAAACACGGCAAAAGCATAGTTTCCGGCTACCCCAAACAAGGAGACAGGAACCTGGACAATGAATATCATCATCATGTACTCTAGCACTTAGCTCTTCAGCTCTATACAACAAAGAATGCACAACTCAAATTACAACAGCTCATGGGAAGAATATGCTAAGCTTTACACTAAAACGACACTAATCATTGCACATTCTGCAAATAAACCGGGTAAATAAGAGCCCAGGAATTGAAAAATGGTGACATACAACAGAAATGCAGTGAAAGAGATAAATTTCAAATGCTTCCCACATTTTCTTTTTGGTGAAGAAGAGATAGACTTTTTACTAAGCCCATTTAATCTTATAATACTCCAATTTCCCGGCCCAAAGTCTTGTCACAGAAAGTTTTCGCCCCAACACAATTATGCCTTAGTAAGGAAATAAGCATTGAAGGAGCTGTAGTCGAGTTGCCAGCCTTTTCTTTTATAGTTTGGCTGTTGAGTCGATTAGTTTTTTAGTATTAGTATTTGTCCAAACCGCC
This sequence comes from Piper betle, assembly GCA_033002965.1. Classification (NCBI taxonomy): domain Eukaryota; kingdom Viridiplantae; phylum Streptophyta; class Magnoliopsida; order Piperales; family Piperaceae; genus Piper; species Piper betle. Next base: position 5,703 of record JAURVB010005033.1, read on the forward strand.
ACATAAAAATTCAAGTCGCGATCTAAGTTCACAAGTTCATAAATAAAAAAGTTTATATTATACATATTTATGGTTAATTACAGTGTGGTAATAACTATCAGCATCATTTATTGTTATACTATTATGCAATTACAGTGTGGTAAAAACTATCTATTATTAACATTTATTAATTTTTAACCGTTTATGTCGTCACGAAAATTTGACCATTTTAATATACTATTTGTGGTTAATAATGATTTTGATTCAAATCACACGAGTATTTAGCAATACAAAACCTTTACCAAGACCGTAAATTTGATGTCACTTACGTTATATATTTATGTTAAATTATTTTTTAAATAATATAATAAATTAAATTTTATTAAACATAGTAATTAGCCTTGATTTTTTTACTATCAAGTAATCTAAAAATAACCTTTTTTATAAAAAATTCTAAATTTTTTTGTTTTATGACTTGCCTTAAAATATAACAAAGATTAAAAAAGCATAGTCTATCCTTCACAGAAAAAACCTTTAAAGTAAGCTTTCGTGTCATCCTGAGGTAAGCAGCCAATTTTTGCTTTCTCCTTAGTGGATATGGGATCCACATGCATCCTCGATTTTTTTTCTTTTTAACACAAATATTACACAAATCTTTATTTTGCTAAAGTACTATTTTTCTTTTCCTATTTTACCCGGATTTGGCATTGGCTCTGGTTCGTAGGAGCACCATAATTTAGATGTTTTTTTTCATCATGCATAATTTAGATGTTACTTCACCTATCTTATATAATAAATTAGATGCACAAAATAGTAGAAAAATTCAATAACACATACGTAACATTTTTTTAAAAAATTTTCCCAACCAATTTCACTCTTACATAAAAAAACTCTCACATAAATATAACATACAACAATATTATGCAATATTTTTCGGTATATCATTTAATATAATCCACTCAAAGCACACCCAATAAAAAAGTGGTAATATGTTCTAAGGCATTACAGGCAAGCAAGTAAGACTCAATTAACTTTAAATAAATTATCCACTTATTAAATATCAAGGGATAATTTTATTATTTTAAAAATAAAGAACTACACTTATTTCCTAATTACTAGCTTTGGCTCTTACTTGCAATTACTATTTTTCTCCCTCGCTTAATTACTTGCAATTACTTCTCAATCCCTTCACCTCTTCAATGAGCCGATCAAGCTCACGGTACGACGACCCACCCTCCGCCACCGCCATCTTGGCCGCCGCCGCCAAGGCCCTCGCCCTCCTCCTCATCCCCTCCGCTTCCTCCCCGTCCCCCATCACCCTCCCCACCGCCTCCTTCACCTTCTCCCGCGTCACTACCTCCCCATTCCCCATCCACGTGCCCCACCTCTCCGCGCCCACCCCGACCCCCACCCGCACCACCTCCGTCACCAGCCTCTCGTTGTAGAACTGCTCGGCGAACGCCGGCCACGTCACCATCGGCAGGCCGGAGGTGAGGCCTTCCAGCACCGAGTTCCACCCGCAGTGGGTGACGAACCCCCACCGAGCTGTGACTGAGGATCACCGTTTGCGGCGCCCATCCTTTGATCATCAACCCCCTCCCCGACCTTCTTTCGAACCCTTCGGGTAGAACTTCGGCGTCCTTGACAACCCAGACGAAAGGAATTGCATGACACATCTCTTCCAAAGCCGCGGCAATCTCGGCCATTTCGGGTGGCGAGAAAGTACGCAATGATCCGAAACATATGTATAGAACTGAGTTGGATTTCTTGGAGTCCAACCAATTGATGCATGTCTGCGCATCTTTTGATGGTTGCTTCCCTCTCACGGTTGTCTCGTCGTTGATGTTGGAGGTCAGGGAGACGGGGCCAACCTGCCATGTTTTCTTGCCCACCACGTCTTGCATGTGTTTGATGTAATTCTTCTCAGCTCGTGGAAGCTGTTCACGACCAACCCGTATGTCTTGGCCTCGGCCTCCTCCATTCGCCGCCATAGATCGACCGCCTGCGGCGGGCCGGCCGATCGATCGGGAATCATTGCCTTGGTCATCTTGATCTCGTCCGGAAGGCCCGGCAGTGCGAAGGGCTCAGCGTTGGAGGCGACGGCGGTTTGCGGGGAGAATTTGTTGACGGCGTGGGAGGCCGAGTAGGCGAAGTTGCTGGTCCCGGAGAAGAGGATGCGGGGGATGCCGAATTCCTCCGCGACGTCGGCCGTCCAGGGGAGAAATGTGTCGGTGACGACGCAGTCGGGGTGGAGGTCGGCGACGAGGCGGCGGAAGGCCTGCTCCAAGGCCTGGAGACCTACCAAGAGCTTGACGGCCTCCTCCACCGTCTTCACCTTGTCGATGCTATCGCATCCGTGCGGGAGGCCGGCCTCGGCGGCTGGGTAGGGGAGGAGCTCAACGGCGATGGAGTGGCCGGCCTCGCGGAGGCGGGAGACGGCGGCGGCGGCCGAGGGAGAGGTGTCGTCCTGGGCAAGGATGAGCGTGACGCGGGCGCCGCGTGTGGCCAAGAGCTTGGCTAGGTCGACGACGGGGAGAATGTGGCCGGGGGCCGACACCGGGAAGAAGAAGAAGTGAGGAGGAAAGTTGTCCATGTTTGGCCGCACACTCAAACTCACGTTTTGTGTGCTCCCAATGATTATAAGCCAAGTTTTTAAATATATATATATATATATATATATATATTATATATATATATATATATATATATATAGATCAAATTGGTGGCGTGTCATTGTTCAGGTAAGTGTTAATTTCTAGCTCAGTTGATTGAATCATACATATTTATATATATAAATCAAGTTGGTGGAGTGTCATTGATCATGTAACTGTTAATGTCTAGCTCAGTATATATATATATATATATATATAGGTAATGTTTTCCAAAGCTTTTGCTGCTAAAATTCTAATCCAGGCAGGTCTAGATTAGATGAAAAAAAAAATCTGCTCTCCAATTGTTATAAGCCAAGTTTTTGAATATATATATATATATAAATCAAGTTGGTGGCGTGTCATTTTCACGTAAGTGTTAATTTCTAACTCAGTTGATTGACTCATATACATATTTATATATAAACCAAGTTGGTGGAGTGTCATTGTTCATGTAACTGTTAATTTTTAGCTCAGTTGATTGAGTCATATATATATATATATATATATATATATATATATATATAGGGCAGCGTTACAGTGCACTGCCCTATTTTAGCGACGCCAATGTGCTGCCTCGCGTGGGCCGTCGGATCTTGATCCGACGGCCCACAATCAAACCACCCACCCCCCCCACTATTGGACCCGTTTGCCGGCCCGCCAAACCCGTCCGACCCACCCCCTCCCGCTCCCGCGACCGCCGCCCGCCCGACGCCGCTCGCCCGACAACGCCGCTCGCCCAACCCCGCCCGCCGCCCTGCCCGACGCCACCCGACGCCCTGCCGCCCGCCCGACGTCGCCCGATGTCCTCGCCCAACGCCCAACGCCCAACGCTCGCCCGACCGGCGGAGGGGCGGGCGGCGGGCCGCGGCGGGGCGGTAGGGTTGGTAGGGTCGCGGTGGGGGGCCGGGTGCAGGGCAGCGGGCGGCGATTGCCAGGGAAGCCGCGGCGGGGAGGGTCGGTCGCAGGGCGGCGGGCGGGGTCGGGCGGGCGGCGCTGTCGGACGGGCGGTGTCGGGCGGGCGGGCGGCGTTGGGCGGGCGGCGGGTTGGGGCGGGCGGCGGGTCGGACGGGTTAGGCGGGTTGGGCGGGTGGAGCTGTGGTTTGAGGCCCGTGGGCCGTTGTATTTTCATCCAACGGCCCACGGGCCGTGCGCTGCAGTGCGCTGCAAAAAGACTGCAGCGCAATGTAGTATTTTTGTATATATATATATATATATATATATATATATATATGGGTATTATTTTCCAAAGCAAGGGGTAGGAAAAGTTTCCTGCCCCAAACTCAAATCAGGGTCGTCTATTTGATCGGACGACCCAGATTATATGAAAAAACATTCCTCCTCCCCCTCCTTCGACAGTGGTCAGGTTTCAGCCACGGCCGGCCGGGCAGGGGGTGGGCGGGGCATAGGGGGCGAGGGGGAAGCTGGGCTATAATACCCCGATTTCGGTTCACCTAAGAACTGACTCAGAAATGTTACAATCGAGTCAAGTCATATTTAAAGTTGTCGGTCGGTACGACTCGATCGATGAAATAGATCAAAACCCTATTGGAGTTGTTGAGTAAAAGTAAGAAAAGAAATAAATGCGTTGTTGAGCTTATGTGTGTGTAGCATTTATATGTCCTTCCACCAAAGTTGATTCAGGATTTAAAAGGCCTATATATGTTATATGAAAAACGTCAGTAATGAATGTTACTAATTCGAAAAATAACTAATACAAACTGGTAAACGGGTATTCTATTACCCACGAAAACTTATGAAACTTCAAGATTGCTTCACACTAGGCGGTAAGCAAACATACTTAATCAAGTGTCGGTTCGCATGTGTGACTCATAATTATATTCATACATACAACGCTTACGCCTTCACATTTTCCATATCACCCGCCACAGTACTCGAGTGGCAAAAAGAACAGTTAAGTTAGCGCCATAATTCCGGAAATGTGTTACGGTACGCAATACCCTCATACACCACACTACCTTAGGGTTTGAAGGAGTATTAGTGCGGTCCGTACATATCTATGTACCATTCATTCTCTTGTTCGTGAAATCCATAAAAATACGCGTACTTATATAATAGGCTTAGGGAAGAGGCTTCTATTATAAATTTCTGGAGTTTAAGTTCAAAAACCAACAAGGGATCTTATCCTTATAGTTTTATTAAACATGCAAAGAAAACACAGGTAAATGGCCTGACATCAGTAGGGATGCAATAAAATGTCGTTGATGTCATCTTATGTATAAAACACGATTAAACACGACACGCAAGGAGTCAAATAGAGAAGGAGAATCCTACGGACCTGTGGTCCAAGCTCCAAGCGTATCTGCACATCTACGGCGAGCTCGGACTCCAAAACCTAAATCGAAACATACTACTAAATAATATACTAATATCTCTATATGATGCATGTTCGTGGTGTGTGCTTATATCATCAATACATCATCACAACAAAGAAAACAATACTAACAAACCTATAACTAAACATGTGACACACAAATCAAAACATAATAATAATAAATAATAAATAAACAAAGAAATGCACTTATAAATATTTAGATGAACAATAAATATATGAACATAAATAATACTCTAATCATAAAATAACAATGTAATTATACTATATGAATACACGGTTAAACACGAGTAAATATCATATATACTCGTGTTAGTAAACATATAAATAATTAAATAAATAAACAAATAAATAATTAAATAAATCAATAGATAAATAAATAAATAAATGATAAATATTAATTAATCATGAAGAATATTAATATAAATATTAAATATACGAACATACGTTTAAATAAATATAAATAATAATACGAGTAAGAAATAATTAATAATCAATCAATTAAATAAATAAAATAAGGTAAACATTAACAAAAATAATATCTATGGATCTATTAGTCATATAATCATTCATCATAGTCAATAAATATATAAATAATAAGAAATGAATAATCATGAATAAATAAATAAATAAATAAATAAAATAATTAATAAATAAAGAAAAATACTCATAACATCCGAACATGGTAAACAATGTGAATAAGTATCTAAACTAATTTAAAGGTTTTCGAATTACCACAAGTCGTCGAGAAACCGTTGAAAACGGGCTGAACCGGACCGAACCGAGCTGAACCAGACCAAACCGAATGGGCTGAACTAACCCGGTTTGGGTTAACAGAAAAATGGGTTAGGTTGGCTCGGCGGACCTGAGTGAACGGTCGAACTCGAACATGGGCTGGCAGGCTGGTGACACGACTGGGTAGGAGGAGCGGATGCAGACAGGAGGACGGCGAATCGGGTAAAAGGGCCAAAAGGGGTGATGGTGCCTGTCGCCGGAAAATGCCAACGCAAGCGCGGCTGGGGTCACCGCCGGTCAGGATCGATAGGGGGCATCAAAGCGGAGCTGCTAGTGATGATGGTCAGGTGTGTCTGGCAGGTGGCCGGCCAGAAAACAGCAGGAAAGGGGTCGGATATGAAATTCCTTTTGTCTCATGGTTCAAATCATTAGATTAATTTGTTGTTGATTAGATTAGACTTAGTTTAGTTTTAACTAGATTTAGTTTCTGCACTGAAGCCTTTGCCTCAACAAAAGTGAGTTAGGTTAGGAAAGTTTTATTTTTAGTTCATTGTTTCTATTTTAATTCAATAAATTAATTTCTGTAGTTAATTATTAAGTTGAGTTTTTAGTTTAATTACATAATTAGTGAGTACAGTTGTAAAACCCAGTCTTTTTGCCCAGTGGTTTTAATTTAGGTTTGGTCGTGACCCGGATCAAGGGTCTTACCCGATCATTTTGCCATGTATTTATATATGGTATCTAGGTATGTATGACTTGCCTGGCCTTAGCCTCCTTCGGGGTTTGGTATGCCTGTTTGGATGCGTCACGCCCGGCTTTTTAATTTTGGTCCAACGAATATGAAGGCTATGGATGACCAAGCCCAGGACAATGGATCAACTTTCTGTCAGAACTGTGGACGTCGTCATGGAGAAATATGCAGAATGGGTACAAACGCATGTTTTAGATGTGGTCAACCAGGACATCAGAGCAAAAGAATGTTTGACTACTTAGCACCAGCAACCGGCCTTTCCAGCACTGCCACAACGACTAATGCTTTCAGCTCTCCCATTACAACAGCAAAGAGGCCATCAGAACCGGGGGCAGGGACAAAGAAATAGTGGTCAGCAATCATCAAGACAACAACAAAGGGATCTGAAATAGAAAGGAATAATGGTTGTCATGACAGGACAAGAACAGATAGCTTTGGATCTGAGAGGAATGCCAATAATGCAACCAGTAGGGCTGTCCACTTCCGCACCAGCATGGGCAGTGGGATGGACACAACCACAATTGTTGAAGCACTGGAGGATAAGGCAAACATGACAAGTATGGTTCAAATCTCAGATTTTGTAGATAGTTACGAGAGTGAAGCCTCTTTGATTTAAAATTTCGAGGACAAAATTGTTATAAGGAGGGAAGATTGTAAAACCTGTGATTCGAGTCAAGGTTTTATTGTCTGAACCAGTCGGTTCGACCGTTATTTTTAGTTGGGTCAATTTGAAAACATGCATACTGAGCCGAGGCCGGTCTTGTGTTATGAACCATGAGAGTCATGTGTGCCCAAGCATATGATGATAACGCCATAGCAGAATGAGTTATCATAACATATGAGAGTATGCCAGATTTTTCTTTATTTATTTTAATTAAATCGTAAAATTATTTTTAGGCCAATAACGTATCAGGACGCGTTACTGGCAGTTTGGGTGGTTTATTAGTTATAGAGCATGTCATTGATGTGTATTATATTTTATGGGATTTTTATTACGAGTTAGTATTATTTTTAACTCGAGTCGGAGTCAAGTCAAGTTTTAATTATGAGACGACCATTTATTTTTCTTAGACGGCCATTCGTTTTTCCTAGACGACCATTCGTTTTCTAAACGACCATTCTTTTTTCTAAACGAACATTTGTTCCCGCCCTGACATCTATATATTCCACACTTCTGTCATTTAGCCACCATCATTCTTCTCACTCAACTTCCTTCTTCTTTTTATTCCTTCCTTCTTCCCCACAATCCTCACTCAAGCAAGCCATCGTCGTGTGACTGACGATTAGGTATAGAATTTTATTCGATTTCATTATTTAAAATTGATATCTATTAGCACAGCATGCTAGGATTGATTAATTGTTATGATGAATATCTGATTATAGTTGAAGTGATGATTTGCATGATTAGATTAATAGTGAATGATTATTAGTGATCTAATTAAGTAAAGTAAATTTGAGCATGCTAATTGACTGCAACATAATTAAGAAAAATGTAATAAAATTGGGATGAATAGGATGAGATATTTTTACATTGATAATTGTTTGACTGTTGTTAGATAATGATTGTATTATATGTGTGATATTCATGATAAGTTTGATGTATCATTCAGTTAGTGGGTGTTAGCTTCTAGATTTGATGTGTAGGTACAGAGTAGGAGCTCGCCGCCTAGGCATGTGGACATGCTTGGGGCTTTTACTAGGTCTGTTTAGAACTCGCCTCTAATTTATTGTTCTATTCTATCGTGATTTAATTTTTACAGATTGTAGGACGAGTTGAGTGATGTTTTATTAGATCCCACTTAGCTCGGGCCATTTAGTCGAATAGTTTTACTAGTACTCCCGAGGGACAAGCAAATGAAATGACAGAACAGTAAGTTCAGGATGCTACCGAGCCTGCAGCCCAGTGGCTCCTTAGTAGGTGCCCTTCACAGAGTTCATGAAAAGTATATGAATGTTTTCTTTCATATGAGAGTTTGCTCTCATAGCTAGTTTGATATTATTTATTTTTTGGACCGGTAACACTCGTTACTAATGGTTTTCTATTATTTATGTAGGTGAGAATCTCAATGACTAACCGTTGTTAGGACTGCGGAGGAGTAGTAAAGCCGTTGTACACATGTACCTGCCTCACGTAATGAATGGAAATGATGATTTCTAAGCTGTGTGAATGATGAGAATGCTTTAGATTATTCTGTGACACGCTATGAACGTTTAGCCTCTAGAATGAAACTAAAATGAAAGTGAAATAAAAATGTCATGTGTTGGAATTATATCGATTAACTATTTATTATTGTCATGGAAAGGTTGAACCCTATTGCACTTTTAGAAAGATTCGGTCCATTTTATTTTATTTTATTTTATTTTTTAAAATATTATTTATCTTCGAACCAATTTTCATGATTATTCTACTTTGTACACAATAGCATATCATGGCTTGCAAGTAGGGCCACGTTAGAACTCAAGCATCTCATTCACGCATTATATACTTGCACTACCATTTTAAGACGCCGAGGGAGATCCAGGTTGGCTTAACTGAATCAAGTAGTTTAGTAAATGGTTCGGTCGCCGGTGACATTTCCGGGTCGGTTCTCGGGTGAACCAGAACGAGGTGTTACAACGTGGTATCAGAGCCGTTTCGGTTCACCCGTGAACCGACCTGGAAATGTCACCAATGACCAAACCGTTGGCTAAACTATTTGATTCGGTTAAGCCGACCCAGATCTCCCCTCGGTGTCTTAAAATGATAGTGCAAGCATATAATGCGTGAATGGGATGTTCGGGTTCTAGCGTGGCCCTATGCGCATGCCATGATATACTATTGTGCACAAAATAGAATAATCGTGAAAAATGGTTTGAAGATAAATAATATTTTTAAAAAATAAAATAAAATAAAATTGGTCGAATCTTTCCTAAAAGTGCAATAGGGCCAACCTATCCATGACAATATTAAATATTTATATCGATATTATTCCAATACATGTCATTTTAGTTACATTTCACATGCTAAACGTTCATAGCATTTCACATAATAACCTTAAACAAACTTATCATTCACACAACTTAGAATTAATTATTTCCATTCATTACGTGAGGCAAGTTCATGTGTGCAACGGCTCTACTACTCCTCCACAGTCCTGACAGCGCTCAGTCCTCGAGATTCTCACCTACATAAATAATAGAAAACTGTTAGTAACGAGTGTTACCGGTCCAGAAAATAACTAATATCAAACTGGCTATGAGAGCAAACTCTCATATGAAAGAAATCATTCATATACTTCTTGTAAAACCCCAAAAAAATAATTAGGTTATTTTATTTAGGTTTTATAAATCTTAGAGCAAACCATAAATAATATTTAATTAAATAAATTCTTAAGAATCAATATCATTTATAACCCATTCGTATTCACTTAATAGTAAGTTTTTGGCTTTTTATTATCACACAAATGATATAGTTATGAGTGATTATGTTCTTTTCTATAAAATTTAATGTAATGACTTCTTAAATTCCACACATATTAATAAAATTTAATTTAATGGTTCTTGAATTCCACACATAAAATGAAACATCCTCTGGATAACTTGTGAGCACATTTGGCTTTAGAGAAATTACATTCATATTAGGATCATGTGTCGTAGTTGCGGATGCCCCATCACAATTCCAGGTTCGTATAATTACTTGAAATGTTATATATTTCAATTTGGGAGTCTTGGTTGACCTGAGTCCACATTTGATCACCATGCGCCGAGCGTAACAGGGGTCAAAGAATTGGCTCAATCCGACACAGGGCAGCACCCTTAAAAAAATTTCTATGTGGGAGTCTTGGTCAACTTCAGTTCATATTCGACCACCATGCACCAAGCACAATCGGGGGTCAATGAATTGACTCAATCCGACATAGGGCAGCACCCCTTAAAGATTAAATACCTGCCCCCATGCTGAAAGGGGTGACAGAGCGCAATGGCGCAAGACGGCTCATTATGCACTTGTGATACCGAGAGGGTGAGCCAATAGCAAATATCGGTAACTACAGGCCGAGGGCTACGTAGCTGTGTGCGCATACATAGGATGGTAGCTGGATGGGCGGCCACCCTCCCAGCATATTAAGAGCTTAGCATAGGCTCATAATCACTAAAAGACGTAATTCAAATGTTGTGGGATATATTAATTATTTTTTGTAATTATACGACTTAGTGTTTTTATCACTGATGCGGAATTGCCTCCGCGGGTATGAGCATGGAAGGATGGGCAGAGTCAGGATAGCTAGAGGACTCTATTATTGGACTATTCTTTTCTCGAGATTGTTTGCATGACAGTGGGATTTTGGTTCAGTTCATGAGACTTAGATTATTCCAAGCATTTATTATATTAACTTTTATGTCAAGAGTTTATTTAAAATCTTAAAAATTAATAGAAAATTAATTTATGAGATACTTAGTTTCATGTAGTAACACTTTGCTCGTGGCTCGGAACGGGCGGGTCGTTACACTACTCGTGCACTCTCTGAAGGGCACCTACTGAGAAGCCATTGGGTTGCAAACCCGGCAGCATCCTAAACTGACTGTTCTGCTGATGCTGATTTTGTCATTTTGTTTGCTGGTCCCTCAGGACTAGTAGTCTATCCTAAGCCCTCTCCTTACCTCCATAATTCTCCTGGCCTTGAGCACGAAGACCGAGTACTCTTAGACTGTCGCTTTTAGTACCCTTTGAACCACAAGCTCTTGACATGCACTATACTAAACAGTACCCGTAAACCTCCATGTATGAAAGACTGAAATGAGATGTTTAAAAAAATTAACTACTAACATCCAAACTTAGATCAAATTTCAAAAACATAGGCTGGAACCACTCAACGGCCAACAAAAATCATTCATACATACATAATCAATCAACAACCAACAAATTCATTCAGACATACATACATACATACATACATACTCAACTACCAATGAAAATCATTCATGAAAATCATACATACATACATAACTGGTCATACATACTGTAAATTCTTAAATACATACATGCACCGGAATCTGGTCGACGGTGACATGCCTCATCATACTTCAACTTTCATCATCATACTAATCTTTCATAACATGTACATGTACAAGAATCTGGTCGACGGTAACATGCTTGTTCTCATAAAATCATACATAAAATCAAACATATAACACATAACAAAGGAATGCACATACACATATACATTCAGAGAAGCACACATAACACATACCAAAATGATGCACAAGTAACATACTCATATACAAAAACACACATCACACACACAGAAGTTCTCCCTACTCGGTTGAGGAAGATATGCTTATATAGACATGAAAACAAAGCTGAAAGGTCATAAGTCATAAATATATCCTCAAAATATGAGAAGTCAAGTCATAAATACATACTCACTCGAAATACGAAACATCAATCCATAAAACTTATGGAAATGAATCTATAAATATTATTAAATTACCTTAATTTAATAATATTTAACACTTATTTCGAGATAAAATACCCGAATTATTTTTGGGATGTTACACAACCAGCTTGTTTGAAATGCTGTCCAACTTATCTATCATTCTATAAATTCTGTAGGATTGTGGGTGTGATCTATCTCCCACTAAGAAAACTTGACCCTATTGCTTTCTCCTTCCCAGCAGCCTTCAACTGCAGTCTTAGCTTGGCCACATCAGGCCACCTACCAGCCGAAGCATAAATGTTGGACATGAATGCTAGATTTCCAGCATCAGACAGCTCCATCTGAGTCAGCCAATCCACCACCGTCTCTGCAAGCTCCACATTGTTATGCATTCTACACGCATTCAGCAAAGCACCCAAAATGATGGCATTGAGCTTCATCGGCATGGACCAAGCCAACCCAAATGCCTATTTTAAGTCACCCCTACGTCGAAGGTCGATCATACAACCATAATGCTCTATCATAGGAGCAACACCATAATCCATCTCCATGTTAGTGAAGTAATGGCGTGCCTCATCGACCAGCCCCGAATGGCCGCAAGTAGACAAGACGCTGAGGAATGTAACATTGTCAGGTTGGAGGCCCTCGTCTATCATCCTGTGGAAGAGTTGAAGCGGACGGCGGCCATTGCCGTGAGCATCAAGGCCTTGAATCATAATGTTCCAAGAAATCACATCCGTCCTAGCCATCCTACTGAACACTTGCATTGCCCTGTGCAAGACATCAGCTTTCACATACATGTCGATCAACGAATTGCAGACCTGAGCATTGTACCTCATATCAGTCCTATTGACTTATAAATGCATCCTTGTACCCAACTCCAGCAAACAAACCCAACTCTACATCAACTACCAAATCAGACTTCTGAAACTAAACTGATCATACATGTCGGTCGCCTCCTTCCCCGTCCCCTTCTCAGCATAGCCATATATGATGATGGTCCAAGCAATGAGATTTTTGGCGGGCATTGTGTCAAACAGTATCCTAGCATGTCCATGTCCCCTGCTTTACTAAACCCAAGAATCATGGTCGACCAAGACACCAGCATACCTTTGAACAGCTCGAAGGCAGTCTCCACCTGCCCGGCCTTGGCATACCCATCCAAGATGGCATTCCAACTCACGGCGTCCTTCTCTGGCATACCATCGAATAGCCTCCTCGCATCCGACATCTTCTCGCACTTGGCCAACCCGGCAATCATCGTGTTCCAAGGCACGACGTCTCGCTTGGGCATTCCATCGAACAACTTTCGGTCATCATCGATCCCACCATTGCCGCTGCCGCCGCCACTGCCGCACTTGGCGTAGCAGTGGATGAGGGAGTTGGAGGCGCAGATAAAAACCCGAACTTTCCAAGGTGGGCGTGGAGCACGCGGGCGGAGTGGCCGGGGACCAGGAGCCCTCGTATAGAAAGGGATTTAATTTTCAGCCGTTGGATAGAATCCAACGGCTGAAAACTGCAGCACAGCCAACATGGCTGTGCTGCAGTATAGCAACCTCATTCTATATCCATATATATATATATAGTTTTTGTGTTTTCAGTGAGATGTGTGACGGAGGAAACTGACGACCACGTCTTGAGATAGGGTGTGTGCTTGTCAAAGCAGGCTCTGGAACTGGTGAGCATCCACTCCATTCCCGAGGGATCCTGACAACTCCACCTTTGAGTTCCTTAAACCCAGAGAAGTGTGGAGGTTTACGGGTACTGACTGTACAACGTATGTGTAGACTTGTGGTGAAAAAGGGTACTGAAGGCACATGTTTGAAAGTACTCGGCCTCTGTACTCAGGGCCAGGAGTAATACGGAGGATGTAGAGGGCTGAGATGAATGACAATGATTTTACCGCGAAAAGGAATAGTTAATTGGCCAAGGAACGAGAATGTTAAGGAAAGAGAAAGTTATGGAAAGGGGACGCTGCCGCCTGAGGGTGACGACTCCCATTACTGCCCTTATGAGAGTTCTTCAGGAAGTATATGAGATTTTTATTCAACAGGAGGGTCAGCTCTCCTCTGCTAGTTTGATATTAGTTATATTCTGGACCAGTAACACTCGTTACTAACAATTTTCTATTATTTATGTAGGTGAGAATCTCGAGGACTGAGCACTGTCAGGACTATGAAGGGCTAGTAAAGCCATTGCACACTTGTACCTGCCTCACGTAATGAATGGAAATGATAATTTCTAAGCTGTGTGAATGATGAGATTGTTTTAGATTATTCTGTGACATGCTATGAATGTTCAGCCTGTGGAATGAAACTAGAATGAAAGTTAAATAAAAATGTCATGTTTTGGAATTATATCGATATAAATATTTATTATTGCACTTTTAAGAAAGACTCGGTCCATTTTATTTTATTTTATTCAAATATTATTTATTCTTGAACCTATTTTCACGATTATTCTATCTGTGCACAATTGCATATCATGGCATACATGTAGAGCCACGTTAGAACCCAAGCCTCTCATTCACGCATTATATACTTGCACTACCATTTTAAGACACCGAGGGGAGATCCGGGTTGACTTAACCAAATCAAGTAGTTTAGCAAAATCGTTCGGTCACTGGTGACATTTCTGGGTCGGTCAACGGATGAAGTGGAACGGGTTGTTACAACGTGGTATCAGAGCAAACCCTTGGTTGATTAAGATGGTAGATATAGTACAGGTCACTTGTGTGTAAAATCTATTCCGAGTGGTTCCGACAGGTATTTTTCTATCTTATTGATTTTTTTGTAGATTTTCTTACTAATCAGTGGTGTGACAATATGAGCAGGTTAGAGCTAGCAGAATGGTGGGATAGACTCGTAGGACACAGATTAGAGCCCCATCTCCTCCACTAGCTAGACAGGACAATTCTGGACATGATCACAGTGACATGACATCTAGCCGACCGAGGACCACCATGCCACCAGCAAGGACTAGTGTGCCAGTTTTAGCTAGCCGACGTAGTGATAGCCATCACCGAGATAGTCGACATGACAGTCACTGTAGCAAAAGTAGTCGACTGGAGATAGATGCAGTCATAGCTAGATTGGTTGAGGTACAGATACAGATGCAGAAGAACCAAGAGGAATTCAGAAGAGAGCTCAGATAGATAGCCCTCTCAGTAGCCAGAGTTGAGAAGAAACCAGTAGTTGATCATGAGGCACGAGGTGAGCCACTAGTTCCTATGGGTCCTCCTCCGCCTCCCCCTCCTCCACAACAAAGAGGTACTCCAACAACAGCTCTTTTGTTTAATCCAATTTAGACGAGGATGGGACCAGATGTTAATGGCAAAAGTGGAGCTGCTGGATTCTACAGTGTACCTGCTAGTGCAGGACCACAGTTCTATAGTACAAATAAGGGAAAGGATCGAACAAGTCAATGGATGCAAAGAATCTAGAACTGTGGTAGTACGAAAGGTTCGTGAAGAATGGTGGACGACCTTTCTTTGGGAAGTTGGATGTAAAGAAAGCATTCATGTGGATATCATCAGCCATAGGAGTATTTGGTAGTATAGGATGCCCGATGGAGCACAGAGTACGCATCATTATAGGGGCATTCTAGGTTGAAGCTAGAGTATGGTGGGATTCAGTGCAGAATTCCACATTTGCTCACCGTCAACCCCAAGACATCACTTGGGAGGAATTCAGAGCAGAATTCGATGGAAAGTACTTTCCACCTAATATCAGGAAGATGAAGGAGTGGGAATTCCAGACTTTGAGGCAAGGACCTATGACGGTGGTGCAATACAAGACCAAGTTTAGAGCTCTTGAGAGATTTTATGAAGGCCTCCATCATGAGATCAAGATACCCTATTTGGATAGGAAGTTTGCTACCTTCGGCGATGTTGTGAGAGCTACAGGCGAGGCAGAGCGAGTTATAGCTACTCGACCTCGCCGAGATGTTGACCAAAGGGAGCACAATAGAGATGTCGAACAAATGCGTTCGTTGATATGAAGGCTATGGATGACCAAGCTCAGGACAACGGATCAACTTTCTGTCAGAACTGTGGACACCATCATGGAGGAATATGCAAAATGGGTACAAACGCATGTTTTAAATGTGGTCAACCAAGACATCAGACAAAAAAATGTTTGACTACTCAGCACCAACAGTAGGCCCTTCCAGCACCGCCACAATGACTAATGCTTCCAGCTCTCCCATTACAACAACAAAGAGGCCATCAGAACCAGGGGCAAGGACAAAGAAATAGTGGTCAACAATCATCAAGACAACAACAAACGGATCTAAAACAAAAATAAATAATGGTTGTCATGACATGACAAGAACAGACAACTTTGGATCTAAGAAGAATGCCGATGATACCACCAGCAGGACCATCTACTTCAGCACTAGCATGGGCAGTGGGGATGGACACAGCCACAACTGCTGAAGCACTACAGGATGAAGCAGATGTGACAGGTACACTTCAAATCTCAGATTGTGTGGATAGCTACGAGAGTAAAGCCTTCTTGATTTAAAATTTCGAGGACAAAATTTTAATAGGAGGGAAGATTGTAAAACCCGTGATTTGAGTCAGGGTCTAAACCGGTCGGTTGGACCATTATTTTCAATTGGGTCAATTTCAAAATACGCGTACCGAGCCAATGCCAGTCTTGTGTTATGAACCATGAGAGTCATGTGAGCCCAAGTATATGACGATGACATCAATAAGACAACAGTAAAATGAGTTATCATAATATTTGAGAGTATGCAAAATTAAATCTTAATTTATTTTAATTAAATTGTAGAATTATTTTTAGGCCGAATAACATATTAAGACGCGTTACGGGTAATTTGATTTGGTTATTAGTTATAGAGCATGTCATTGATGTGTATTATATTTTATGGGATTTTTTTCATTACTAGTTAGTATTATTTTTTATTCGAGTCGGAGTTGAGTCAAGTTTTAATTATGAGGCAACCATTCGTTTTTCTTAGAAAACCATTCATTTTTCTAAACGACCATTCATTTTTTCTGAACGGCCATTCGTTCTTCTCACCCTGACATCTATATATTTCACACTTCTGTCATTCAGTCTCCATCATCTTTTTCACCCAACTTCTTCTTCTTTTTCTTCCTTCCATCTTCCCCACAATCCTCACTCGAGCTGGCCACAAGTTTATTGCCGTCACCTTGTGAGTAACAATTAGGTATAGATTTTTTTATTATTTAAATTTATAATTATTAGCACAACATGCTAGGAATGATTTGTTGTTGTGATAAATGTATGATTTTGAATGAAGTGATAATTTGCATGATTTGATTAATAGTTAGTGATCTAATTAAGTAAATTAAATTTGAGCATGCTAATTGACTGCAACATAATTTAGAAAAACATAATAAAATTAGGATGAATAGGATGAGATATTTTTACATTGATAATTGTTTGACTATTGTTAGATGATGATTGTATTGTATGTGTGATATTCATGATAATGTTGATGCATCATTCAGTTCGTGGGTGTTAGCTTCTAGATTTGATGTGTAGGTATAGAGTAGGAGCTCGCCGCCTAGGCACGTGGACACGCTTGGAGCTTCTACCAGGTCCGTTAGGACTCGCTTCTTATTTTATCTCTATACCCCATCGTGTTTTATTTTTACAGGTAAGTGGACGCGTCGAGTGGTGGATTTATTGTATCCCACTCTAGGTGGGCCATTTAGCCGAACATTATTTTTGGATTAATAACCCTCGAGGATGAGAACCCTCGAGTATGTTTTCAAAACAAGATCCACCACAAGTTGCCTTTGGGCCTATTATATAAATCCCTTCTCAGGCCTATATATAGTTTTATCGAGTTTTTAATGACACGAGATTGGAAATTCGACAACTGTGCTATGCGAGCGGGCACGTACTTGTCAAAGTGGGCTCTGGAACTGGTGAGCATCCACTCCATTCCCGAGGGATCCTGACAACTCCCGTTTTGAGTTCCTCACACCTGGAGAAACATGGAGGTTTACGGGTACTGTTTAGTATAGTGCATGTCTAGACTTGTGGTTCAAAGGGTACTAAAGGCGACTGTCTGAGAGTACTCAATCTTCATGCTCAAGGCCAGGAGAATTATGGAGGTAAGGAGAGGGCTTAGGATATAGTCCCGAGGGACCAACAAATGAAATGAGAAAATCAGCAGCAACAGAATAGCTAGTTCAGGATGCTACCGGGTTTGCAGCCCAGTGGCTCTTTAGTAGGTGCCCTTCAGAGAGTTCACGAGAAGTATATGAATGTTTTCTTTCATATGAGAGTTTGCTCTCATAACCAGTTTGATATTAGTTATTTTCTGGACGGGAAATACTCGTTACTGACGGCTTTCTATTATTTATGTAGGTGAGAATCTCGATGATTGAGTGCTGTCAAGACTACGGAGGAGTAGTAAAGTCGTTGTCCACATGTATCTGCCTCACGTAATGAATAGAAATAATGAATTCTAAATTGTGTGAATGATGAGCTTTTTTAAGGTTATTATGTGAAATGTTATGAACTTTTAGCATGTGAAACAAAACTAAAATGACATGTTTTAGAATAATATCGATATAAATAATTATTATTGGAGTGGACAGGTTGGCCTATTGCACTTATAAGAAAGACTCGGTCTGTTTTGTTTTAAAATATTATTTATTTTCAAACTTGTTTTCATGATTATTCTATTTTGTGCACAATAGCATATCATGGCATGCACGTAGGGCCACGTTAGACCCCAAACATCTCATTCACGCATTATATACTTGCACTATCATGTTAAAACACCAAGGGGAGATCCAGGTCGGCTTAACCGAATCATGTAATTTAGCGAACGGTTCGGTCACCGGTGACATTTTTGGGTCGGTTCATGGCTAAACCGGAACAGGGTGTTACAACGTGGTATCAAAGCAAACCCTTGGTTGATTAAGATGGTAGATATAATACAGGTCACATGTAACACCCCAAATCCGGTTCACATTCATGAACCGAACCGGCATGTTACAGGCCCCGGTTAGGTCGGCTAACCCGAACCTAACTCATACGGATCCAATCTCGGTGTCTTAAGATGAAGATACAACTCACAATGCATGGATGAATGCACAAACCCTAACATGGTACTACATGAATGACATGCAATTCAAAGTACACACCAATACAATTATGATCAAACTCAATAAAAATTCTAAAATAAAACGGACAGAGTCTCCCCTAAAAGTGCAATTAGGGTCCACCCTGTCAAAACAACATATACCAATATATATGCATATATCAACAATTTCATTCACACATAATCTAATATACTATATACTCATGATGGAACTTGGGTTTCAACCCACCACACTTCCGCTACGCGCTCTGATCACATTTCACCCCTTGTCATCATGTCTTAGCTTTTCATCACGTCATAACATCACATCATTGCATTTAATCATATCCTATTATGTCTTAGCATTTCACAACATTCACAATATAATAGCATCATAAATAGAATATTAACCACTCTATCGACTGACATGTGTGCAAGTGACAACAGTGCTCCTCCGTCCAAGCTGGCTCCTCCAACTCGTGATTATTACTTACATATAATATAAAAATACGTCAGTAACAAGTGTTACTGGTCTGGAAAATAAAATAACTATAACAAGCTGCCTATAAGAGCAAGCTCTCATATGAAAGAAAACATCATATACTCCACATGAACACTCTGAAGGGCACTACTGAGGAGCCACTGGGCTGCAGGCCTGGTAGCATCCCGAACTTACTGATCTGCTACTGTTGATGCCACTCTCGGCATTTTCTTACTTCATTTTCTGGTCTCAAATCCTAAGCCCTCTCCTTACCTCCATATTTCTCCTGGCCTTCGAGCACGTAGTACCCTTTGAACCACATGTCCGGACATGCACTGTACTAAACAGTACCCGTAAACCTCCACGTTCTCCGGGTGTGAGGAACTCAAACGCGGAGTTGTCAGGATCCCTCGGGAATGGAACAGTCCGCTGGCACTAATCCAAAGCCCGCTTTGACTGTCACGACATCCGCTCATGGTACGTGCAGTCGGTTTCTCCATCTCTCATCTCACTGAAAACGCAAAAACTACATATATATAGGGTTGGGTAGGGATTTATATAATAGGCCCGAAGGCAACTTGTGGTAGATCTTATTTTCGAAATCATCCTCGAGGGATCTCATCCTCGAGGGGTTATTAATCAGAAAATTTGTTCGGCTAGATGGCCCGAGTTAAGTGGTATCCGATAAAACGCCACTTAACCCGCCCTACAGGCATTAAATCAAACATACAATAGAAGAGAGTAAAAATAGAGTCAAGTCCTAAAAGGACCTGGTAGAAGCTCCAAATGTGTCATCGCGCCTAGGCGGCGAGCTCCTACTCCGTACCTACACATCAAAACTAAATACTAACGCCCACTAACTAAATGATGCATCACACACAATGACCATCAATCAACAATCAAATAATCATAAGTATGAAAATAATTCTAACTAATCTTATTTATACCAATTTTACTGTGTTTTTCCTAAGTTACATCATAGCCGATTAACATGCTCAAATTTACTTTACATCATCTAATCACTTAACATTCATTCTCAATTAATTGCATCATGCAATCATCACTTCATTCATACTCATACATTTATCATGACAACTACTCAATTCTAGCATCATCAATTTTAAATAATTAAATCGAAGGTAATTATACCTCACGTCATCGGCAATCGGCGACGACTAGGGTTTTGGCGCACATCTCAGAGCTCGAATTCGGCGCTCGTCGGCATCCGAAGTTCGATCGGGTTTAACTGGATGAACTTTGTGGAAGATCTGGCGAATTCCAGCAAATCCGGTTTTTGGCGGGTTTCGACGATTTTCCGGCAGCTTCCGGTGGTTTTTGGCGACGATCACCAGCGACTTCTACTGGTTGGATAGGGGTCATATTGGGTAACATTGGAACCGGTTTGGCGAGCCTGACCCGTCTACGGCATCGACATCTTCGGCGGAGGCAGTGGTTCGCTGGAAAATAGCTAAAACAGGGGCGGTGGTGGTGGGTGGCTGATCCAGCCGGCCTGGGCGAGGATGGCATGCACTCCGGTTGGCTAGGGTTGTGTGTTGGTCAAAGGTGTCGAGGTGACCACTAGATGGCGGCTACGACGATTGCCGGTGGCGGAAACGGTGACCGAAGCGCAACGTGAGCACGTCGCTTGGCGCAGCAATCCGGCATCGCGGCGATCAGATGGTAGCTGGGGCTGGTTGGGGCGGCACGACGACGCTGTGGTGGGGCTAGGCGGCGCCGCTCTGCGGCAAGGTGGCGCCGGCGATGTTGCACGAGGGCAGCGTCGGGGCAAGGGTTTGGGGAAGAAGGTGTTGGGAGGGAAGAAAAGGGCTAGTGGCAAACTTGTAAATATTACTTGACTCGTCTCCAGCTCGAGTCAAGAAAAATAATAAAGTCGCCATAAATCCTTAAAAAATTCCATAAAAATTGGAAAAAATCCCATAAAATCAAGCAAACATCAAAACATTATAATGATATGCTCTAGAACTATCAACCCACCCAAATTACCCGTAACAAGTCCTAACGCAATAAACGGTCTAAGACTAATTCTACGATCCACTATATATAAAAATTAAAAAAATAACTGGCATACTCTCATATATTCTTATAACTCATTCTGTTATGTTATGTTCATGACGTTATTATCATATACTTGGGTACGCATGACCATCATAGCTCATACATACGACTGGTGTCGGCTCAGTACACGTGTTCTGATACTGACTCGACTCAAAAATAACGGTCAAACCGACCGGTTCTAAATATAAAACCCTAACTCGAATCGTGGGTTTTATATCACATGTGTGCAAAAGCTACTCCGAGTGGTTTCGACAGGTATTTTTCTATCTTAATGATTATTTTTTGCAAATTTTCTTACCAATCAGTGGTGTGACAATACGAGTAGGTTAGAGCTAGCAGAATGGTGGGATGGACTCGTAGGACACAGATTTGAGCCCCATTGCCTCCTTCACCTAGATAGGCAAGGCTTATTCATATTCACAGTGAGACGGTTCCTAGCCGATCTAGAGTTGCACCGTCGCCAAGAAATTCCAGTGAGCCAGACTCAGTAAGCAGCCATAGTAGGAGCCATCGTAGTGGAAGCTGCCGCAGCGTTAGAAGCCATCAAACCGAAATGGAGGCTGCCATTGCACGGTTGGCAAGGGTACAAATGCAGATTTGCCACTTTTGGGGATGTGGTGCTAGTTGCAAGAGAAGCTGAGCGAATCTTGGCTACTCCACCCTGCCGAGACTATGATTAGAGACAATAGCACCCTCAACAATATCAATAAGATCAAGGAACACAACAGCGGCATCAAATAGATGCTTCAGGTGCAATGAGAGTTATGGATGGACAAGTTCAAGAGAACAAACACCCAACATCTTAGAACTATGGACACCGGCACAAAGGAATATGCAGAGTGGGTACTGACGCATGCTTCAGATGTGGTCAACCAGGACATTGAGAGTGAAGCCTCCTTGATTTAAAATTTTGAGGACAAAATTTTTATGAGGGAAGATTGTACCGTGATTCGAGTCAGGGTTTTATAGTCTGAACAGGTCAGTTCTACCGTTATTTTCAGTCTAGTCAATTTCAAAACACGCGTACCGAGCCGAGGCCGGTCTTGTGTTATGAACCATGAGAGTCATGTGTGCCCAAGTATATGATGATAACATCAGTAAGACAACAGCAGAATAAGTTATCAGAATATATGAGAGTATGCCATATTTTTCTTTATTTATTTTAATTAAATCATAGAATTATTTTTATGCCGAATAACGTATTAGGACGCGTTACAGGTAGTTTGGGTGGGTTATTAGTTATAGAGCATGTCATTGATGTGTATTATATTTTTATGGGATTTTTTTTTCTATTAGATTATTACGAGTTAGTATTATTATTTGACTGAAGTCGAAGTCGAGTCAAGTTTTAATTACGAGACAACCATTCGTTTTTCTCACCTGACCATTCATTTTTCTCACCCTGACATCTATATATTTCACACTTCTGTCATTCAACCACCATTCATCCTTCTCACCCAACTTTCTTCTTCTTTTTCTTCCTTCCCTCTTCCCCACAATCCTCACTCGAGCCGGCCACAACCTTGTCATCGATCGTCGTGTGACTGATGATTAGGTATAGACTTTTATCTGATTTAATTATTTAAAATTTATAATTATTAGCACAACATGCTAGGAATGATTAACTGTTGTGATAAATGTCTGATTGTGAATGAAGTGATGATTTGCATGATTTGATTGATAGTTAGTGATCTAATTAAGTAAATTAAATTTGAGCATGCTAATTGACTGCAACGTAACTTAGAAAAATATAATAAAATTGGGATGAATAGGATGAGATATTTTTACATTGATGATTGTTTGACTGTTGTTAGATGATGATTGCATTGTATGTGTGATATTCATGATGAGTTTGATGCATCATTTAGTTAGTGGGCGTTAGCTTCTAGATTTGATGTGTAGGTACGGAGTAGGAGCTCGCCGCCTAGGCGCGTGGACACGCTTGGAGCTTCTACCAGGTCCGTCTAGGACTCGCTTCTGGTTTTATCTCTATACTCTATTGTGTATTGTTTTTACAGGTAAGCAGGACGAGTTGAGTGGCATTTATTGTATCCCACTCCACGCGGGCCATTTAGTCGCACATTATTTCCGGATTAATAACCCTCGAGGATGAGATCCCTCGAGTATGTTTTCGAAAACAAGATCCACCACAAGTTGCCTTCGGGCCTATTATATAAATCCCTTCCCAGACCTATATATAGTTTTATCGAGTTTTCAGTGAGACGAGAGATGGGAAATTCGACAACCGTGCTACGCGAGCGGGCACGTGCCTGTCAAAGCAGGCTCTGGATTAGTGAGCGAGCTATTCCAATCCCGAGGGATCCTGACAACTCCACGTTTTGAGTTCCTCACACCCGGAGAAGCGTGGAGGTTTACGGGTACTATTTAGTACAGCGCATGTCTAGACTTGTGGTTCAAAGGGTACTAAAGGCGACTGTCTGAAAGTACTTGGTCTTTGTGCTCAAGGCTAGGAGAATTATGGAGGTAAGGAGAGGGCTTAGGATATACTAGTAGTCCCGAGGGACCAACAAATGAAATGAGAAAATCAGCAGCAGCAGAATAGTCAGTTCAGGATGCTACCGGGTCTGCAGCCCAGTGGCTCCTCAGTAGGTGCCCTTCAGAGAGTTCACGAGAAGTATATGAATGTTTTCTTTCATATGAGAGTTTGCTCTCATAGCCAGTTTGATATTAGTTATATTTTTGGACTAGTAATACTCGTTACTGACGTGTTTTGATAATATATGTAGGTGATGATAATGAGGAGGATGAGCCAGCCTAGACGGAGGAGCAATGACGTCTCTTGCATACACACACGTCAGACGATAGAATGTTAATGTTTTGTTTATTTTGTCTTTATATTAAGAATGATGTGATGTAAGGTATGACAATTGAATTCATATGATTGAAAAGTAATTAGAATGCACAGATGGGTCAAGACCCAAGATTTAGAATGAATTATGTAGCAGATTAGAATTTTGTGTGAATATCAATGCGTGATATAATAATATATATATATATATATATATATATATCAACTTTATCGTTTTTATCGATTTTTATCGTCATTATTTTTAGTATGAACTGGTTGTCATGTCATCCATGTAGTAGCATGTTAGGTTTATTTTTGTGCATTCATCCATGCATGGTGATAGACATCTTCCATCTCGAGACACCAAGAGTAGATCCTCAGGGTTGGGTTTGGGTTAGCCGACCTAACCGGGACCAGTGACATTCTAGTTTGGTTCCCGAGCGTGAACCGGATTTGGGGTGTTACAGGCACTGCAATAATAATTATTTATATCAATATTATTCCAAAACATGTCATTTTAGTTTCATTTCATAGGCTTAACTTTCATAGCATTTCACATAATAACCTTAAACAAACTCATCATTCACACAACTTAGCAATCAAAATTTCCATTCATTACGTGAGGCAGGTTCATGTGTGCAACAACTTTACTACTCCTCCGCAGTCCTGACAACGCTAAGTCCTCGAGATTCTCACTTACATAAATAATAGAAAACTGACAGTAACGAGTGTTACCGGTCCAGAAAATAACTAATATCAAACTAGCAAAGGAGAGATGACCCTCCTGTTGAATAAAAATCTCATATACTTCCTCAAGAACTCTCACAATGGCAGTAATGGGAGCCGTCGCCTTCAAGCGGCAGTGTCCCCTTTTCATAACTTTCTCTTTCCTTGGCCATTCAAACTATCAAAATCATTATCATTCATCTCAGCCCTTTACATCCTCCGTATTATTCCTGGCCCTGAGTACAGGGGCCGAGTACTCTTAGACATACGCCTTCAGTACCATTTCTCAATACAAGTCTAGAAATGCGTTGCACAGCAGTACCTGTAAACCTCCACACTTCTCTAGGTTTGAGGAACTCAAAGGTGGAGTTGTTAAGATCCCTCAAGAATGGAGTGGATGCTCACCAGTTCCAAAGCCCGCTTTGACAAGCACACGCCCTATCTCAAGGCGTGGTCGTCGATTTCCTCTATTAAACATCTCACTGAAAACGCGAAAACTACTATATATATATATATATATATGCCTGGGTAGGGAATTATATAATATAGGCCCGAAGGCATCTTGTGGTGGATCTTGTTTTCAAAAACATACTCTAGAGATCTTATCCTCGAGGGTTATTAATCCAAAAATATGATCGGCTAAATGGCCCGTGTAGAGTGGGATACGATAAAACCACCACTCAACATGTCCTCTTTCTTGTTGTAAACAAAACATGATAGAATGAGACAATAAATAGAGAGCGAGTCCTAAACGGACATGGTAGAAGCTCCAAACGTGTCCATGTGCCTAAGCGGTGAGCTCGTACTCCATACCTACACATCAAATCTAGAAGCTAATGCCCACTAACTGAATGATGCATCAAACTCATCATGAATATCACACATACAATATAATCATCATCTAACAGTAGTCAAACAATTATCAATGTAAAAATATCTCATCCTATTCATCCCAATTTTATTACATTTTTCTAAACTACGTTGTAGTCAATTAGCATGCTCAAATTTAATTTACTTAATTAGATCACTAACTAATAATCAAATCATGTAAATCATCACTTCATTCACAATTAGACATTTATCACAACGGTTAATCATTCCTAGCATGTTGT
Organism: Piper betle; assembly: GCA_033002965.1. Lineage (NCBI taxonomy): Eukaryota > Viridiplantae > Streptophyta > Magnoliopsida > Piperales > Piperaceae > Piper > Piper betle. Next base: position 31,876 of record JAURVB010005033.1, read on the forward strand.
GCTAATAATTATAAATTTAAATAATTAAAAAGTCTATACCTAATCTTTAGTCACACGACAATGGCGACAAAGTTGTGGCCACTGTCGATGTAGGCTATAGACTTAGGTATCCGAATTTTTAATTATTTAAAATTTATAATTATTAAGCACAACATGCCGAGGAATGATTAAATCGTTGTGATAAATGTCTGATTGTGAATGAAGTGATGATTTGCATGATTTGATCGTTAGTTAGTGATCTAATTAAGTAAATTAAATTTGAGCTTGCTAAATGGACTGCAACGTAGTTTAGAAAACTGTAATAAAAAATTGGGATGAATAGGATGAGATATTTTTACATTGATAATTGTTTGACTGCTGTTAGATGATGATTACATTGTATGTGTGATA
>JAURVB010005034.1:0-19469 GCA_033002965.1 Piper betle
TGAGCCATAGTATACAGTAGAGTTATAGCAGCTATCCTTGTTCTCTTATAGAACAGAGTGAGATATTTGACTGAGGACCGAGTCAGCCAGGACCTAGTGAGCGGTCTAGTTCCTTATATAAGGACACTTGAGAGTTGGATCTAGACTGGCGATAGTGAGCCATGCAGCTCATTAGTTTATACACTCGACCTAGCAAGAGACTCATAGCATACTTTAGGTTGGTTGTAGGACTTAGGAGTAGAGTTTCCTGAGAGTACATGTAGGTGACTTTTCACAAATGAGGATTAGAGGGACATGGGTAGGCAGGTAGGTCCTACCCTCGATGTAATTTTTCCAGACATAGCCCAGAATAGAGCCTTACGATACTGTAGAGTATTTTCTTGACCAACCCAATAGGCCTTTAGGGGTGACCTAGGGTTTTTCCACCGAGTTAGCAGTATGGATCAGAACAGAAGAGAATCATGATGGTAATCTCAGAATAGACCACATTAAGGATTAGGATAAAAGAGAAGGATGATGATAATGTTAGAACAGACACAGGAAGTATAGAATCCACAATGTTTGAGATTGTCATCATCACTGGCAGGACTCACCACATCGGCACCACTACACTCAGTGAGGATATATAGGACTGTTGAAGCAGTAGAGGATACGACTGATATGTATCCCAGCTTCCAGGAACTAGTTTCAATAGAACTTCCTTGAGTTGAAATTTCGAGGACGAAATTTTTATAAGGAGGGAAGATTGTAAAACCCACAATTCAAGTTAGGGTTTTATATTCAGAACCGGTCGGGTCGACCATTATTTTTCGAGTTGAGTCAGTTTCAGGACACGTGTACCGAGCCGACGCCGGTCGCGTGTATGACCTATGAGGGTCATGCGTACCCAAGTATATGATGATAATGTTATGAACACAGCAAAACAGAATGTGTTATCAGAATATGTGAGAGTATGCCAGTCATTTTTTTATTTTTATATATAGTGGATCGTAGAATTAGTTTTAAGCCGTTTATCGTGTTAGGATACGTTACAGGCAGTTTGGGTGGGTTGATAGTTCTAGAGCATATCATTACGATGTTTGGTATTTGTTTGATTTTACAGGATTTTTTCCGATTTTTATGAATTTTTTTTAGATTTAATACGACTTAGTTATTATACTTGACTCAAGCCAGAGACGAGTCAAGTCTTAATTACAAGTTTGCCACCCAACCATTTCTTCTCCACCCCTGACCATTCTTCCTCCCTTCCCATCCAAACCTTAGCCACGCCGCCACCGCCATTGACGTCGGCCTGCCACCGATTGTCATTACCAGGCCCAAACCACAGTATTGCCGTACCGCCCGACCAGCCCCGGCCGCTGCTAGGCCGCCGTGACACCGGAATCACCATGGCTAAGTTTCGGTTGCGTCGCGGATTTCACCGCCGGCAACTGTCACCGTCACAATCAGGGGGTCGCCTCAACACCATCGACCGCCCAGTGACCTTCCCCAACCAGAACGGAGGCCAGCGCCGCCCAAATCGGCCGGATTCTTCTCCCATCGCCGCCGCTCTGTTTTATGCTTTTTCCGGCGAGCCGTTACAACCGTTGGCCGCGTCGACCTTCGTAGATGAGTTGGGCTCGCTGAGCCGGTTCCAAGGGTACCCAACATGACCACTTTCCGGCCAGTAGACGCCGCCGGCGACTGTCGCCGGAAAACCGCAAAAACCATCAGAAAACCGGAATTTCTGGAATTCGCCGGAATACACCGGATCTTCCGCAGGGCTCACCCAGTCGAGTCCGATCGAACGTCGGACGCCGAGGAGCGCTGAATTCAAGCTCTGAGACACGCGATGGAGCCCTAGCCGTCGCCGATTGCCGACGATGTGAGGTATAATTACCTCCAATTTAATTATTTAAAATTGATGATGATTGTTAGCACAACATGATAGGATTGAGTGATTCCCATGATAGAAGTCTGAGCATGAAAGAAGTAATGATATGTATGATATGATTGGTAATGAGTAAATATTAAGTGATCCGATGATGTACAGTAAATTTGAGCATGTTAATCGGGTACGATGTAACTTAGGAAAAACATTGTAAAATTGGTATGAATAATATTAGTTAGAATTATTTTCATATTTATGATTATTTGATTGTTGATTGAGTGATTCATTATTTAGTTAGCGGGCGTTAGTATTTAGTTTTGATGTGTAGGTACGGAGTAGGAGCTCGCCGCCTAGGTGCAATGACACGCTTCGAGCTTCTACCAGGTCCGTTTAGGACTCGACTATGTTTTACGTCTTTCTGTTGTATGTTTATCTTATCATTTGTAGGACGGGTTAAGTGGTGTTTTATTGGATCCCACTTAACTCAGGCCATCTAGCCAAACAGATTTCCGGATTAATAACCCCTCGAGGATGAGATCCTTCAAGGATGATTTTGAAACCAAGATCCACCACAAGTTGCCTTCGGGCCTTTTATATAAATCCCTACCCAGCCCTATATGTATGTAGTTTTCGCATTTTCAGTGAGACGAGAGATGGAGAAACAGACTGCACGTACCATGCAGAGGATGCCGTGACAGTCAAAGCGGGCTCTGGATTAGTGCCAGCGGACTGTTCCATTCCCGAGGGATCCTGACAACTCCGCGTTTGAGTTCCTCACACCCGTAGAACGTGGAGGTTTACAGGTACTATTAGTACAGCGCATGTCCGGACTTGTGGTTCAAAGGGTACTAAAGGCGACTGCCTGAGAGTACTCGGCCTTCGTGCTCAAGGCCAGGAGAAATATGAAGGTAAGGAGAGGGCTTAGGATAAAGTTTCACGAGAAATACTGAAAAAGAAGTGCCGAAAGCGGCACAGTACCAGTAGCAAATCAGTAAGTTCGGGATGCTACCGGGTCTGCAGCTCAGTGACTCCTCAGTAGTGCCCTTCAGAGTGTTCACGTGGAGTATATAATGTTTTCTTCCATATGAGAGTTTGCTCTCATAGCCAGCTTGTTATAGTTATTTTATTTTCTGGACTAGTAACACTTGTTACTAACGTGTTTTTATACTATATGTAGGTAATAATCACGAGTTGGAGGAGCCAGCTTGGACGGAGGATCAATGAGGTCTTGTACACACACACATATTAGATTTCTGAATGTTTAATATTGTGTTGTTATGTTATTATATTGTGAATGACATGTTCAAATGCATGATACATGATAGAATGTGACCATGATCAGAGATGTGCAGCGGAAGCGTGGTTGGTTGAAACCCCAGCTTCAGAATGAATTCTTAAATATGTTAGATTTTGTGTGAATGAAATTATGGATGCATGTGTGTATATATATATATATATATATTATTTTGACAGGGTGGGCCCATAATTACACTTTTAGGGGAGACCCTGCCTGTTTTATTTTAGAATTTTTATCGTAATTGTAATGATGTGAAATTAGGTTGCACGTCATCTATATAGTATCATCTTAGGCTTTTATGCATTTATCCATGAATGACAAGTCGTATCTACATCTTAAGACGTCGAGATTAGATCCACACGAGTTAGGTTCGATTTAGCCGACCTAACCGGGGCCTATAACTTGCCGGTTTGATCCAGCCAATGCCTATATAAGAAGCAGCTTCATTTGGTGGTGAGGCAGAATAGATCAGAGTGGATCTTGAGAAGAACATGTGAAGAGTGTGTGAGTGATCTCGGTGGAGGAGAGAAACTTGGCCGGGCAAGGGGATGCCTTGTGGTTACTGCAATCAGGCTGAGGGCGATTTGGAAGTTCAAGGGGGACTACTGGGGTAGTCGATGTCCGCCTTTAGGGTCAAGGCTCACATACCAATTGTTCGGCAACCCTGCGTGGTGAACCGAGGGTTGGGTGAAGTCCTGTCGAGTGAGGGTCGAGAGGCACGGTCGTGGGGTTTGCATGTCCACGACTGACAAGTAGTCTAGGGTGTAGACACTTGTATATCCTGTATTCATACAAGTGGAATAAAGGTTGGGACAAGTTCCTATAATATTGTGGTGTAGGCGTCGTGTTTGCCCACCGGGGTTAGACCTATGATTCCGAGGTCTATTGGTACCAAGATGGGTGATCGGTACATGGGACGCGTAGTCACTAAGGCTTGGTGATCGTGTGTGTGTTCGGTACAATCGCTGGTAGCCTGATACCTGTACTAGTGGCACTAGTAGCTGGGCGCGGTACCGGGACTGGGTTCGTGCAGTATTCGCAAGTAGGGGGTCCGAGGCCGCTGTGCACCACAGCACATTGGTGGGTGCGGAGGTGGCGTATGCTGGTGTTTCCAGGGAGGAAAACACACTGCACGGAGGCAGTTAGGGTGAAAATTTTAACCCCTAAGTTGACCCCTGTGACAGAAGGAAAAATGGCGTGGTTGCTGCTGGAAAACAGCAGGACGGGCTCCTGGTTTTCTTCTTCCCTTATTGATTTCTCATTTAATTCGTATGTTTATCGTATTTATGATTTATGCAACATGTGTATGCATGCAACAAAAGAAAAAGAAAGGTAAAGAAAATTACCCGAGTGAAGGAAGAAATCCGGTGTCTGTCTAAGGAGGAAAAATGTAGATGACGCCCCCCTTTTCTTTTTATAATGAATAAAATGACGACTAGGGTATGTGGAAGCACCCTTTCCCCGTAATTCCTTTACCCGGGTAATTGGGTAATCAACATGGTCCACTTAACCATTTCACTTAACCTGTTAAATGGGTACATAGTATGGTTCACTTAAATGGTTAATTGGATAAATAATGTAATCGACTCGACCAATTCAACTAGAATTATCCAATTAATAATTACTTTTCAATTAACCGGGTAATTCATACTTATCCAGCTAACAAATTTTTTTCTCACGTTCGATCCCACTGCGTCAAACATTATTATTATTATTATTATTATTTTCCGGGTCTTTACAGAGAAAAGTGGCAACTTTACTACTTGCTGTAGCTTATCTGCCACTTTCCCCAATTTTATCCCATGTGTAAGTATCCCTTGCATGCCATCTTTAGCACGAATATTGTTTTAGGTGTTGGCTATGTCTAAATAAAATACCAAACTAAAATAACCTCAGTAACAACTTGAGCAGGACCCCTAGCCATTTAATATGTATACAGTGTTTCTGGTATTCTTGTCTATATTCTGTGTTTGTGCTCCTAGTTGAGCCTCTAAAAGATTTTTATCATATCTATAAATATTGTATGAGAATTTACTAATTGTCCAATGTCAACATGTAAAATTTTAGGCTAACTAAAATTCATTTATTTGTTTAGATAGTTTTGATTTTGTGAATGCACAGGAATGAAGGGTGTAACCCTAACTCCCTAGCTCTGGTTGTAAAGTTTGTTGAGCCTAGTGTAATATTAAAATTTTATGAAATTTGATCCAAATCATAGGATTTATCCTAGTAGGGTCACTATAAATTTTCATGGCTTTTGATTGGATAGACAATTTAGTATGAATTTCCCAAGCCACTTACCAACTCTAGAAATCCCTTGGCCAATGCCTACCCATCCCTAACCCACTCAGGCCCAAATACATGGACCATGGACTAAACCTTTTACTGTAATAAATCCCACGATGTTGGCTAACCTTTATCTTTTAGCTAGGCCCATTTGGAGTATCCAACCCTATGAATGAGACATACAAAAATTGGTGCATCTAGGAACATTGTTCTTAGCACCTTTAACTGTAGAATGTCTAGACCCACTGGTCCAAATATTAGCCCATTTCAACACCTTTCGACCCATCCAAAAAATCGCCCGGTTAAGTCCATTCAATAAAGCCCTAAGTTTAGACTTTTTCACTAAGTATACATGAAACCCTAAACCCTAATCAAGGTTATCTAATGTGGTTTAACACTTTACTAAGTAAGATAATGAAGTTATAAAAGTTTTCTGAGTTGTGCATATGTGGAGGCGTTCTCTCATTTTACATTTTGATGAGATTCAACTATGATTCGGGTTCCATCTTCTTATTAGAATACGGGGGTGAGCTTGCCCATTTATGACAAGGAGTTTCACTCATCCAAGTTTTTAGGACTCCTCTACTTCATCTCTTCTTGACTCCTTGAGTATCGAGTTTAACCATATTTTAGATGTAGAATGGCATTGACAATGTTTTATCAGATTGCTCTAAAATGGACCATTTAGGAAAGTTTTTGCAGTTTAATAAAACTTCAAGGCTAAGATCTCTTGATGGTTTTTGAAACTAAGTTCCAAAAATATCTTATACAAGCCTTATCTAAGCCTATTTTATGTAAAGATTTCATTTTTATAAACATGAGAGTATTGTACGTGTAGTATGACTTGCTCTGGTTCTCCCGTAAACCCTAAAGTAGTGCAATGTATGAGGTATTGTGTATCTCTGCATATTTTCGGACTTTGTGACACTAACATAACAAACTTTTGCAATGTCATCTAAGTACCATGATTGATACGTGTTAAATGGATAATGTGGGGGCCTAAGCTGTGTATGTAAGTACATTTTACCGAGCACACAAGTTGATCTATTTTTTGTAACTTAATGTTGCTTACAGCTGTGCTAGGCTTTCTGAAGAGTTTTAAGTTTTCTGTGGGTAATGGAGTATCATTTTGCCGGTTTTTGAATATCATTAGTTATTTCAGACCATAATCGAGCTTGATTGTTTACTGATGTATTTTCTATACGTATGTAGTTGAGGCCCTGAAACATTGGCTGGCTTAGGTGCATAGATCTGTAGCTCATGGTAATGGTGGGGGCCCTATGGTTATTATGTGTTCATACTTGATTTTGATGGACTGAATTATTGTCGAGCATGTGCCCTAAACTCATGAATTCTGAAAGATTTTGGTTTGGGTTATGACATGGTTAGATTGCATACATGTGATTTTATTTTTTTATTATTATAACTGTCATGTAAGGTATTTAACTTTAGGGCAAAGACTAATAATTGTCTGTAGGGTGTGTAAGTCTCATAGTCACCAAATATGATGGGGAGTATTCAAGGTACACGAAATTTATTTGGTTGTAGCTGTATGTGAATGTTAGAGAAACAGTGATTAGAGGAGCTTATAAGTCGTACTACGAGAAGAATCCACATAAAGACCGGATGTTAAGAGTGGCCTGATATGCAATTATTCCTCTCTATTTAAGTTATTTCTACAGGGTATGCAGAACTAGTAATCACAACCCATTGTTTGCTCAATATCATACAATAATAAGATACCTAAGCCAATAACTGAAACTGAGTGTAAGAACCAAATCATGCTTGTGCATCTTTCAAGAACTCAACCTCTTAGCTATATTGAAGGTGTTGCCTTCGTGTAGTTTGAAGTGATCATTGCATATGAAAGTCGTCATCTTTGTAAAACCCACCATTCGAGTTAGGGTTTTATATTCAAAACCGGTCAGTTTGACCGTTAGTTTAGAGTCGAGTTAGATTCAGAACACGTGTACTAAGCCGACGCCAGTTGCGTGTATGAGCTATGAGAGTCATGCGTACCCAAGTATATGATGATAAAATCATGAACACAGCAGAGCAGAATGAGTTATCGGAATATATGAGAGTATGCCAGTTTTTTTTTTATATATATAGTGGATCGTAGAATTAGTTTTAGGTCGTTACCGTATTTGGATGCGTTACAGTCAGTTTGGGTGGGTTGATAGTCGTAGAGCATATCATTATGATGTTTCGGTGATTGCTTTATTTTCTAGGATTTTTCCAAATTTTTCAGGATTTTTTAGGATTTAATATGACTTAGTTATTATTCTTGACTTGAGCCGGACATGAGTCAAGTATTATTTATGACTTTGCCACCGAGCCTTTTCTTTTCTCCCCCGACATCATTTTCCCCAAACCCTCATTGCCGCCCTTTTTCTTGTCACCGCCACCGCCGCTGTAAAAACCATGATTTTTATTACAAGACTCGAACCTAAATATTATAAAATAAATATAGATGAACCAATATAGTTGGTTATCAAGTCGACCGGTCATGGTTCGACTTAAGGTCACCTAGAAAATACCTATTCATGAATGGATGATGGGGTGTGAGAATTCAATGAAGGGTGAACCTAGGAAATACTAATGGATGGTGAGGTGTGAGAATTTAATGAAGGGGCTCGTTGAACCTAGGAAATACCAATGGATGATGGGGTACGAGAATTTAATGGAGGGAATGGTTGAAGTGTATTTATATGCAGGAGGAGGGAGTATTTCATCCTTCATCTCCATCCCAGGCGACCTCCCCATTACTGTGTGAGTATTTCATCCCTCATCTTATTTGTTTCCATTAGGATTCTTGCATGCAAGGTTTGTTGAAGACGCCCTGCCAAGTTGCTAGATCTCCAGCGTCTTATGCATGGGGTTCTTGTCGATTGCTTAGTTGTTTTGTAAATGGACATCTTAATAATTAATTATCATTAGAATTGCTGAAAATTTAATAAGGAATGAAGACTAATATCATTTAAAATTGATAGTATATTAGTCATATAAGTTGCATGTATGTTCATGCAAAATAAAATTATACTAATGTATAATTTTATGCCCTCATTCAGATTAGGGTTCACGGGTCACAATTAGACGAAATAACAAGTCAGGTACGTATAATAGGTAGAACATCGTACTTTCCTTGTTGGTAGCCTAGGTCAACCTGAACCCAGATTCGACCACCATGCACCGAGTGCAACCAGGGTCAAAGAATTGACTCAGTCTGACACGGGGTCGTATTATGTGCGTAAATTATGTAATGCATCGACATTGTTTTGGAGTAGTGATAGCTGCCCCATAAAAAGGCTACGGCCAGGGGTGAGCTGTAACTGACCCTTAAAATGGGTACCCCAGAGAAGTTCAAAGATCTATGAGTCCATTTCCTCATGTGGATCTGGCTCCCAGGTACAGGTGTGGGACTCACTGAGTGGATCTTACAAACGAGGCATAGATTCCCTGAGTGCAGTGTAGCCTCCCCATAAAGACCGGCGGGTGTGAAGCATTGGCACTAGAATTGGCAGTGAAAGCTTCCCCACAAACGGGGCGTAGCATTCACCTGAGTGCAGTGATAGCCTCTCCATAAAAAGGCTACGGCTGGGGTGTGTGAGGCACTGGCACTAGAATTGGCAGTAAGAGCTTCCCTAAAACGGGGCGTAGCAATCACCTGAGTGTAGTGATAGCTTCTCCACAAAAAGGCTACGGCCGGGGTGTGCGAGGCACTGGCACTGGAGACGGTAGTGGTAGCCTCCCCACAAAAGGGCTACGGCCGGGGTGTGCGGATCATAGCGGATTCATCCTCCTCATTGTTTTGGAGTATAGCGGAATCGCTCCACCGCATATTAAAATAAACATAAGTAAATAGTGGAATGTACTTGATTTGTTTTATCTATTATACTACTTAGTGTTGTAATAACTAATGCGGAATTGCCTCCGCAGGTGTGCAGATACGAAAGTAGGTGATTGACACCCAGGGCATGGAGCAAAATAAATATGAGGACTCCTTTTATTATTTATTTGATAAATAAGTGTGGCTACTGGGAAATGGTCTAAGACTGTGGGATCTTTATATATGTTTTTGTTAAAAAAAATGTTAGAAATATTTGCTTAATTGTGAGTAACACCTGGCCAGCTAGGCCCACAATGTTGTGACAAATGGCCGGGTCGTTACAGTCCCCGACGTTGACCTGCTGTCAATCGTCGCCGCCAGGCCCACGCCTCAATGTTGCTGTGCCACCCCGACCAGTCCCAGCCGCTGCCAAGCCGCCGTGAGGCCAGAATTGCCACGCTTAGCGCCGCAACTACATTTCGGTCGTGTCGCCAATTCTGTCGCCGGTGACCGTCACAGCTACCATCCAGTGGTTGCCTCAGCACCATTGACCACCTAGTGACCTTTCCCGACCGGAACAGAGGCCAGTGCCGCCTAGGCCGGCCAGATCGAGTCCCCCATCGTCACCGACTCAGTTTTTCCACTTTTTAGCAAGCCGCCAACTCTGCTGACCATGTCGATGCTGTAGATGCGTCGGGCTCGCCGAGATGGTTCCAATGGTACCCAATATGACCCCTATCCAGCCAGTAGACGCTGCCGGTGATTGTCACCGGAAAACCACCGGAAGTTGCAGGAAAACTACTCAAACAGGCCGGAAAACCGCCGGATCCTACCGAAAAACTTGGATTTATTTAGAATTCGTTGGATCTTCCACGGAGCTCATTCAATCGATCCCGATTGAACTTCGAACGCTGACGAGCGCCAAATTCAAGCTCCAGACTCGCGACGAAACCCTTGTCGTCGCCGATTGCCGACGACGTGAGGTATAATTACCTCCAAATTTATAATTTAAACTTGATGATTGTTATTACCACAGCATGCGAAGGTTGTTTATTAATGTGATTAATGCTTAATTATAGATGAAACGATGAGTTGCATGATGAGATTGAGTGTGAATGAAGAGTAAGTGATCTAATGAGAGCATAATAAGTGACTATAACGTAACTTAGAAAAACGTATTAAAATTAGTATGAATAGGATGAGTTAGAATTATTTTCACATCTATGATTATTTGCCTGAGAGTACTTGGCCTTCGTGTTCAAGGCCAAGAGAAATATGGAGGTAAGGAGAGGGCTTAGGATTTGAGACCAGAAAATGAAGTAAGAAAATGTTGAGAGCGGCATCAGTAGCAGCAGATCAGTACGTTTGGGATGCTACCGGGTCTACAGCACAGTGGATCCTTAGTAGTGACCTTCAGAGTGTTCACGTGGAGTATATGATGTTTTCTTTCATATGAGAGTTTACTCTCATAGCCAGCTTGTTATAGTTATTTTATTTTCTGGACCAGTAACACTTGTTACTGACGTGTTTTTATACTATATGTAAGTAATAATCACGAGTTGGAGGAGCCAGTCTGGACGGAGGAGCAATGATGTCGTTTGCACACATGTCAGTCGATATAGTAATTAATGTTTTTGTTATGATGTTATTATCTTGAGAATGACGTGAAATGCTAAGACATGAAATGATGTGATTAAATGCTTAAGATATGATGATAGGATGTCATTAAGTGCTAAGAGATGATGAGATGATGTGAACACGAATAGATTGCGCAATGGAAGGGTGGTGGGTTGAGACCCAAGTTTCAAAATGAGTTACAACATGTTAGATTTTGTAGTTTGTATGAATGAAATTGTTTGATATATGGTTATATATATATATATATATATATATGCATATGTATATTTGACAGTGTGAGATCCCTCAACTTAGTCCCACATCTAATACCTACTGGGAGAAGATCCTGTTTATAAGTGGGAATGGACTATAGATCTTTAACTTTTGGGGTACCCATTTTAAAGAAATGACTTAGCCCATTACGTTGCACTTTGGGCTGGGTCGTTACAAATGGTATCAGAGCCAAGTTGGTTCCGTGTTAGATGGTGGGATGGACTAGGGACGTTGACTAGGCTGCCGGTCACGGGCCAAAAAGGTCATGGGCTGGGGTTAGCAACGGGCCAAGACTAGAAACGGTGTCTAGGCTGCCGGTCACGGGCCAGAAAGGACGTGGGTTGGGGCTAGCAACGGGCCAAGAATAGGCATTTCGGGGACGAAATTTCCTAAGGTGGGTGGATTGTGAGATCCCTCAACTTAGTCCCACATCTAATACCTACTGGGAGAAAATCCTGTTTATAAGTGGGAATGGACTATAGATCTTTAACTTCCGGGGTACCCATTTTAAAGAAATGACTTAGCCCATTACATTGCACTTTGGGCTAGGTCGTTACAAATGATTGTGAGATCCCCCAACTTAGTCCCACATCTAATACCTACTGGGAGAAGATCCTGTTTATAAGTGGGAATGGACTATAGATCTTTAACTTTCGGGGTACCCATTTTAAAGAAATGACTTAGCCAATTACGTTGCACTTTGGGCTGGGTCGTTACAAATGGTATCAGAGCCGACCTGGTTCCGTGTTAAATGGTGGGCTGAATTAGAAACGTTGGCTAGGCTGTCGGTCACGGGCCAAAAAGGTCGTGGGCTGGGGCTAGCAACGGGCCAAGAATAGGCATTTTGGGGACGAAATTCCCTAAGGTGGGTGGATTGTGAGATCCCCCAACTTAGTCCCACATCTAATACTTACTAGGAGAAGATCTTGTTTATAAGTGGGAATGGACTATAGATCTTTAACTTTCGGGATACCCATTTTAAAGAAATGACTTAGCCCATTACGTTGCACTTTGGGCTGGGTCGTTACAGACAGGGTGGCCCCTAATTGTATTTTTAGGGGAAACTCTGTCCGTTATATTTCAAAATTTTTATTAATTTTTATCGGGATTGTCTTGGTGTGTACTTTTATTTGCATGTCATTCATGTAATACCATGTTAGGATTTGTGCATTCATCCGTACATTGAGAGTTGTATCTTTATCTTAAGATGCCGAGATTGGATCCGTATGAGTTAGGTTCGGGTTAGCCAACCTAACCGGGGCTTGTAACATGCCGGTTTAGTTCACAAGCGTGAACCTGATTTGAGGTGTTACAATCTTAGCTGCCTATCTTTTCTTTGTAGTGCTCATTGATGAGCCTTTAAGTTTAAGATCTTTCTCATGTTAGTATGATTAGCATACATTTGATGAAAATCTCGTAAGGTGTCTCGTAGGGGCATTTTGTTCACCTAATTCCACCACCACTTCTGTAACACTTTGCCATGATACCCAACACGAATTGGGGGTTACCTAACACAAACAAACCCAAACACCAACAACAAAGAAAATTTGGATTTCCCATAATAATTAAATAAGTTGTATAACATGCATATTAAAAGCAATAATTGTTTAGAAGGCAACAATTAAATATATTATTAATCACAAATATATTGTTCAACTATTAACATGCCAAATAATTATTGTTTAAATCCCATAAACCGAACCATGTTCCACTACCATGCAATATAATATCCCAGTCACACACACACACACATAACAAGAAAATGTCCACTATTATAAATAATAGATAGTTCATCCACTGGAGCACCCTCCATCCCGCCAAGGCTCTCATCCCATGCTAGTTCAAACCTACGAAGAAATTATGTGTTAGTGATAAAACTGCTAAGTATGTCTAACCCCTGTTCTTGCATAGTGGCCACTCTGTTAGAGAATATTTTACCATTTATGATCATAAATGTTGTCCTTTCTCGAAGAAGACAATAAACCTATGTCATCTCACCCAGACTGTGGTGTTAGAGTACATGGTGGACGACTACCCTTATCCTTGGGCCTCAGGACACTTTATGTTTTGTAGTGAGCCTTACACTATGGCGTAATGAACCTTACATCATGGTCATATATTTTAATCAAGTAAATAAAGCCCAATGCGTCACCTCCAATGGCAATGCTCTGACTACACCTTTCCCCAACTAATAAATGAAAACTAGTGTTCGTTGAATATCATAAAGATTATACGTACCTCAATCCTTAGGATTGACTACCCCTCAGATAACATCTAAAAGATACCAATCGATACACATTACTCAAATGACCGTGAATCGACAAGAAATAATGATATGCCATACAAGCATATACAATCAAAATTTTAACGAAAAGTACAAATTTCCATCTCGAACTCATGTACTCAAATAGGCCATATATCACAATGTTGCAGAAACTCAGAAAAAATAACTGAACATTTAGATGCCTTATTTCTTGGCATTTGGACGCTCTAACAGTTTTTACACTTCTGAGTTTTTCACCAATTTCAGATTTTTTAATTGGTTCATCAACCAAAATCAATTCCTTTTCTACCCAACAAACTCATATGATGATTTTAGAGATACCCATGATAGATTTTCATTAGATTAATCATTTTAACAAATCTACCATTAAAGCATAAATTCCAAGAAATTAACAATTAAAAATCTATAAATCATGCACAAAAGGTGATCTACCCCAATTAAATCAACTAATTATCATTCTTAAAGTTATTTAATGATTATATTTTGCATAAATACACCTATACATCATGTAAATTTCAGAATTTAAACGTATACTTATATTCTTTGAAATTTTTTTATAAATTAAACTATAATTCCTGTACAAGAACTCAAATCTTTCAAATTCTTTGTCAAACAATCGTTCTCCATCAAATCTCATCATAGCTCTACGAAAAACCTTATTCCATGATTTCAACAAATCATATCTCATCCACAAAGTTATAATTAATGCATGTATGATATCGTAATCAATAAAAATCTATATGTATGAAGTATAAAATACGGAATAACAATGGAAAACGAAGAATTACCAAAACCCTTGCTATCAACAAGGAAGAGAAGAGGAGAGGAAGAGCTGCCACACAAACCTAGAAGAGAGGGAGAGAACGGCATGAGAGCGAGAGATCACCCTCTTTATTTTCCCATGCAGAACTTTTTACCCATCCTAAAAAGAGAATTTCGATCGTTTTCTTTATGAAAATTTATTTAGTTTAAATTTAATTGAATGAACATTAAAACTCAAATAAAAAACTTTGAACTTAACCTGGTAAATAACATTTCTGCTCAACTATGTCAATTAAGTTATAAAATAAATTCCTAGCCCAGTCTCGGGTCTCACAATCTCTTTTTTGGAGCCAGCAAGGCTTCTCTAACAAGGTAGCGATTGCTGTCAGTGACGTCATCATTTCTGGCAACATTTCTCCCACTTTTAAACCATTTTCCAGCTAGCCACTAGCGGACTTCAACGACTATCATCACCATCTCCCTCTATGTCCTCCCCTCTGTCAAACACAATTGACAGCGGATTTTGTTGTCGCCCATCGCACTTGTTTGACCATATATTTGTCTGAGGCTGTGTTTACATAGTCTGGCCCAACCTGCCCAATGAGTCGATCCAGTCAATTCCCAGTCTGGTGGGATCGAGTTGACTCAGGCCGACTCGATCCAACTCATTCAGCTGACTCAGCCCCAATTTTAATCTTGTTTTAGCCTATTTTCATTTATTTTTTCACCGCTTTTGATCTTATGAGTCTCTCTAGATTAGTTTAAATGTATATTCACATGGTTTGACACATTTTTAACGTTGTGAATGTTTTTATTTATTATAGTTTTTTCATTTATTTATTTATTCATTATATAAGTTATTTCTTGTTGTTGATTTATTTATTGTGCATGATGCATGCTTATGTGATTATTTATCATTATTAATAGTATTTTATTTAGATTTATCATATTGTATATATATATATATATGCTCGCTCATATGTTATTATTTATTCATGTTTAGTCTTATATTCATATATTTAATATTTATATTATTATTATTATTCATAATTAGTGTATTATTTATTTTATGCATTTATTTTCTATCTATTTATTCATGAGTTCATTTATCTATTCATTTATTATTTGCTCATTTATCTATCTATTTATTTTCATTATCTATCTATCTATTTATTTGCGTGAGTGTTTAATTTACTATTTATTATTGTATGGATGTTTAATCATGCATCGATTATTTTTTATTTGTTGTTTTTTATTTATGTGGTTTTTTATTTGTTTATTTATTGTTTATTGTTTGCTAAGGTCTCGATTTTCTTGTTGTGTGTTTATTTATTTTATTGTTTTGCATTGGCCATTGTTTAAGATGTTATTGTTGATGTGAGACACGCCACGACCATGCATCATATTGAGTTATAAATCTTTTAGTTGAATAGTTGGTTTCGATGTAGGTTTTAGAGTCCGGGCTCACTATAGATGTGTCGGCATGATTGGAGCTTGGACGTTAGGTCTGTTAGGAGTCTTCTCTGCTTGGTTTGATTTTTAGATTGTAGGATGCGTCAAGTGGACATTTTATTAGACCACACTTAACACAAGTTCTTTGGATTAGCGAGATGGTTGTTTCATTCCCGAGAGATTTTGATATCTCTACGTCTTGATCTTCCTTACAGCCGGAGAGTTGTTTGAGTAGACAAGTATTGTTCTGTACAACATATATTTATATTTATGGTATCAGAGGGTACCAAAGGCGGCTACCTAATATTACTCGCCCTTTGTGTTGTAGGTCAAGTGTTATATGGAGGTTTGGAGAGAACCTAGGATGTGTTTTTTTTCGAGATTGGGAACAGTGATATGACAATGTCAAGAGTGGAGCAACACCTGTTCAGTTCAGGAGGCTATTTTATTTGCAACTTGATGGCTCCTCAGAGATGCCCTTTGAGTGTTAACATGGAGTTATACATTGGTTTTCCTTCCTTGTGGAAATCAACTTATACTAGCCAGTTTCTATTAGTAATGTTTTGGGCTAGTAACCCTCATAGCTAACTTTTTCCTATTATATATGCAAGTCTTGTGTTCATGTGTGTTGGGTCAACATTGATGGAAGGACAGATAATTGCTACAGTGCTTAACGAGTTTTTTTTTTTCATGCTTTGGTCTATGCTTGATGCGTATTCATGTGTTTATTTGATGTATTGAGGTGTATGCCCTCACCAGGTTTTGTAGAAGTAGATCAGACATGATATCATGTCTCTCAATGAGACATTCAGATTTTAATTTCAGAAGTTATTTCGATCAATTTATTCCTTTATTTATGCATTTACTTTTCACTCTTATTGTGTGTTGTGTGTTCTTATGCTATGCAATTGCATGTAGTTTCTTATTAGGTTGCTAAACATATACATTCATTCTTTTCTTATTGAGTGTTGGCTACACATTTAGTAATGTCTTCTTTCTTGAGATACTAAGACAGCTACTTCGGTCTGTTTCTCATCGAGTCTTTTAGATTAATCGATTTAAACATGATTGGACCTCAATTGTAACAATTCTGATATGGTTCTTGAGTGAACCAAATTCTAAATGTTACATATAGCATAAGGGGCATCAAATTTGTGATCTTGGCAAGGTTCTGTGTTGCTAAGAGAGGTGTGACTCAAATCAAAATTTATTAATTATTCACTGTTTATCACCGGTCAAATTTGGTCAAAATGAGTTAGTGACATACGATAAAAATAGTGAACATTGTCACAATGGGTTAATAATGGAGAAATTGGTAAATGTTAATGGTAAATACTTTCGACTGTAACCACACCGCTCATAGCGCTAGTAATTTTCAATAACATCAATTCTACTACAAGTTGCCCCGGGCCTAGTTATATTATTTACTACCCATAACTATATTTGGGACCATTGATCCTCATTGTTTATATTTTCTTAAATATTTCTTAGGCCTTGGACTTATGGTCAATGGAGACTCAGGTATAGCTAGGTTGCTCAAGCACTCGGCGGCAATACTATGTTCCGGCTTGCTTTAGTGTCTTATTGATGTGGTATGTGGATTTCGGCTTGCCAAGGGAGAATTCGGTAGAATTTAGTCACATATACTTAGTCATTTCATATTCATATAGAATAATAAATCTTATGAAGGTGCTTCGTCTATTTAAGCATTATTGTATGGCTTTATATTTGTTAATTTCCTTTCTCGAAACATCAAAACATATTAGATCGATCGTTTACGTACAAGTGCAACTTGTTAATTAATTTAAGATGTATCTTTATTCCATCCGTGTAATATATCTATTCCGGTTCCTTCGCAAGCCGTCAATAATTGCTATAATCAAAATTTGTATTTTGAGAATTATAGTTCTCTTGATATTCTATAATCTACAAATATAAGAATAGATAAAGGTGATGATCACGAGGATTACACATTGTCTTTACCTCTATTATTTGTCCACTCATTGTTTTTTTTAATTTCTAAATCATAAAAATTTAACCATACCATATGCAGAGACAACAACGTACTTCAGAAACCACTTAACAAATTTACCGCGAAAGCCATTGCCAGAGATTCATCTATAAGTTAGCTTTTGAGTTTCAAAGCGACTCAAAATGTAATGTAATAACAGAATTTTATGCATACAACACAGTTACTACATCCTAATATTCAATAAAGGCAACCACCATCAACGTTTACTAAACAATATTAGAACTTATTACGTGAAATTTAGTCTAATGGCCGTTCATGGCGAGCACTAACATTTCCCAAAAGTTGTGTACCACCATTGACTGCGACCAAACAATACTAAAATAGAAAACAAATAAGCTACTACATTGATCAAACCCCAAAAGTAAAATAGTAATAGAAATCGCAAGCAAGCTACCAGAAACCACAATGTCAATGAGATGGTGACGGTGCACTTTTGCTGCTCGTCACTGGGGGATTATTCAGTGGTACACATTTTTAAAAAAACCATAAAATACAAACCACAGAAACCACTAAATATCATTCTGTGTAAATTTCCAAAACAAGTTCAAGTCAACAGAGAAGATCATTGGTACCAAGGTGTGGGCGAAAGCAGACCCGAACCTCATGTTCTTCTGGCCCCACCCGAAGCTTTGGCACGATTATTTCCAATATTGTCCCTGTTTCATCACAGTAAGCTTCAAGTTTTGCATCTTCAGGAATTCTAGTGGCAAGTTGAATTTCTCTCACAAATTCTCCCGGAGGGCAGTGCTCGGGAGATGGATCAGTCAGCTTGAACGTTCTGTCATTTCTTTTGATCAAAGGCATCCGACCAGTGCTTGTGCAGAATATTTTGACTATCCCATGAGTGAGAGTGTTTCTCCATAAGACTTTAACCCTTTGCATGTCAGAGAAAGGCAAGCTGACCATAATCAAGTAACCTTCTTCATCTTCATAAATAGTTTTTGCACCTGTCACAGGTCCAGAAGTGGGCATCATCACACCTGAAAATTCATTCACCCAGGATGGCTCCATATGATGGACTTCCATAACTTGAACTCGCTCCGCAAAAAGATTCGCAGGCAAGCATATTCCCTCGTCATTTCCATGTGTAAAGAAGTATTTCTTCCGTTTGTTACTGACAGGAGAAAGATCCATTCCGTCAGATGCAGCATGTGCCAAGGTCTGTGTAGATAAGTTCAAACCAGATCCATTCAGCAATTTCCTTGACTGCAAATGACAGTGGGTCTCCAAAGGAGGCGGCCTCTCTAACTCAAACTCTGTGTTTGGAAGATTCCTCCAACTCCCAAAATCACTTGCTTCAGGTGGGACTGAAAAATTCAATTCCCTACCCGTGAGCTCTAACCATCGCTTCCGCTCAATCTCACTAACAACAGTGAGGTTTGGGGACCTTACCACTTCTAAGCCATGAACACACTGCGGGTTTGACAGCCCCTATACTGCTTTCTCTGCATTCTGTGAGATCGAACAAACCCCTTATCAGCACTGAAGGGAAACTGGGGCTCACCCAACCGGGAATGACCATTCATGTAACTCCTCAGCTGCATTTTTCCTAGCGCATTATCAGGCCTCTCTTTAAACACCCACATATACATGTTCTCCATGTCATGCTGAACCAAGAAAACATCCAGCTTGAGGTCTGATTTTTCATAGCTGGAAACTCCACTTGCATTACGCATTATTTTACTCTTGGATTTCTCAGTAAGAGCAGGTTTAAAGTAAAAGTTGAAGAAGAACCAGGCGCCCCAGATGCTTTCTCCCCTCTTAGCA